>JAPZPC010000079.1:0-163252 GCA_037952705.1 Haplographium delicatum
CCCGCCCCCCCCCCCCCCCCCCCGCCCCCCCCCCCCCCCCCCCCCCCCCCCCCCCCCCCCCCCCCCCCCCCCCCCCCGAGTTGTATCCTGATTGATAATTTTCAGATGGATTTGTGGGGAGGATGAAGGGGGGCGGTTTGTTTCGAGTACACATATACGTGCATACCCATATGGTATTGGGGAGGTTTTTTTTTACCAGCTGCTCTCATTTCCCGCATCTTGCCTCTCTTCCAAATTTTTTCATTTATTTTTGTTGCCGGAGTGCAGGTAGGAAGGATCAGGGTTTTACGAAATGACATGAAATGAAACGAATCGGACGGAAGTGGAAATGGAAATGGAAATGATAGATTAATTCTACTGAAATAAATAAAACTCGATTTCGATATGATTTTTCCGACTTGGGGTCTGGATCGATTTATATTAACATTGCTTAAGATAAGGTGAGGCACGACGGCCATTCTCTGATGGTTGTTAAGGAAGTATAAAAATAATATGTACGATAGTGATTCCCCTTATTTGCTACCATATGTCTTTCTGGTTTTAATTAGATGCAAGTCTAGATAAAAAGTGTCCTGTGGTTGGTATCTATCTATTCTATGGGGTATTCCGTGTACTTTTTGATATTACAACACCCAAAACTTCCCGGCCACGTTGCTATGACGCTCACAAGGCGCCGCCCACCACACCTACAAACCACATGGCCAAGCGCACATTCCAACCGACCCTCCTCTCGACCTTCAAGAAATCATCCAGACCGACCTCCTTAGCCCACTCGCCTCCCAACGCATCCCTCTCCCGGGCGAGGCGTTTCTTCAGATCCGCGTCCCGGGTCACGATCACGGCGCCGACTTCGAGATCCAGTCCGTAGCTGCGCTTGGTGTAGTTGCTGCTCCCGACGACGGACATGCTGGGAGTGTTCTCGCCCGCCAGCGCCACCCAGAGACCCTTAGCGTGGTACGTCCAGCCGTCTTTTTCGCCCACTGTCCCCCGCTGCCACTCCATTAGGCGAATCTGCGACGCCTTGCCGGCTCGGTGGACGGATTCTAGGAATCGCCGTGCCAAGAGCGTGTATGCCGGCGGGAGAAGACCCGAGACCCCTCGCGAGCCGTAGAAGCCGTTGGCATATGGTGATGCGGTTATTACTGTGTTGGAGGTGGAGGTCGTGAGGAGTAACAGGGAGGTGAGAGCTGGAGAAGGGTTAAAGTACCCCGCTGTAAAGGTCCAGGATGAGTTCCCGTGCGCCGGGGAACAGAGATTGAGGAGGATAGATCGCAGGGAGGGGAGCTCTGTTGATGTATCGTGCTTGGAAGGAAAGAGGGGCGTGAGCTGGGAGAGGGGGTAGATGGTTGTATTCTTGGAAGATGGGGGTTCTTTGGAGGCCAGTGAACGGTTAGGTTGGATTAAGGGCGTGAGCAGCTTAGAAGATTGAGCTATGTACTGCTGAGGAGAAGCCAACGGGGACGGTGCCGGATTCGAAGCTGGCCAACTGAGTGTGTAGCCAGCGGGAATTTGGAGGTCTGGGTTGACTAGGAAGCTTAGACTTGAAACTGCATCGTGGAGTTTGGAGAAGTGCTCCGTGACTTCCTTGGAGGAGATAATGTGATAGCGGTCTTGACGGTTCGTGAAGTAGTCAGACGAGAGGTTGGCGCTGCAAAGGTTAGTTTTGGTTTGATATTTCAGGGGGAAACAGTACCCTGATAAGATAATATCATCATCCATGCCATATAGCTTCATGTGTTGCAGTCCCCATCCCTCGTTGATGCGTTTAGGAATATATTTTTTTCGTAGTCCAGTTAAGTTCGGGGTATGGTACATTCTAATCTCGACCCGATCTGACCCAAATTCGGAAACCAAGGGTGCAAGGAGAGAAGCACATGATGGATCTGGAGATTCTCTGGTCCCTCTCAGAGCATCCGTCAGGATACTAAGCTTCAATTTTGGTTTCGCTCTCAAAGCCTGCTGAAGAGTGGAGATCTATGGCAATGTCAATTCACAGCTCCGAAGAATTGATACGGGACAAATACAAGCTCATGTTCAGTTTTGCCTATGTACAAAGTAGACAGAAATATTCTTTCTTCTGCACTCAATATCTTAGCCTGCATCCATCAGCATCTATTCCTCAACGGCCACGATATTCGGCGCACCTTCAACGTATCATAGAACTCCTCAGGAGACAGCAGTATCTGTATCTGCTCTCCATGCACCTCAAATTTCGGCGCTATCCTATCCAACTCGTTCGTAAACGCACCCAACATCGAAGCAGAGGAAGCTCCATGGGGAGCTGTGACTGAAGAAGTCGAAGTTGAAGTCGAGTATCTGCACGTTTTAGCTTGGAATATCCGTGGCCGGCAGACCTGGATCCTTCTGGCAGCAGGACATCGTATGATACTCCTGACTATCATATCCACTTTTCGCAGATTCAATTGATAGAAACTGAAGTCTTACTTGAAAAAGGGAACGTAGAGAGCTTTATGAGGTTATGTGGAGCTAGTCCGTATTTGGCAGAGCCGAGTGATGGTTTGAACGTCGAGATCATGGACGAACTGCTCTCACATCCCATTAAACGTCCAACATCATGTCGACAATTCTGAGAACGCTGCGCAACCTGAGAAGAGTTGGCATTAAGGTATATAGCTCCTTAATTGAGGGCTTGGGAGCTTGCTAACTTGTGTTCTGTGTAGAATGCTGCTATTCAGCTGCATGTATGTTTCCACCCCCTCCACGAATTACAACAGAATAGCTATTAATCGAAGTGTGCTCCTTTAGTACATAGGTATGGCGAGTTATCATTAAAGGATGAATCGAAAGCTCACGAACGGAACAGGTGATACGAAAGCCGGCACCTTAATCGCCAAAGATCGATTCGGCAACAAATACTACGAGAACTTGGAAGAAGAATTACCCTGTCGGACCTCCCTCATTCCATACCTAACATATACATACTCATAGTCTACAGTACGCACGAGATGGGTAGACTTCAAGAACCACGAGTTTGACCCGTAAGAGCATCCTACAGACTGAAGCTTGACGAGTTCTGACGTGGAAATACAGAGCAGATATCGAGCCTGGATGGCACGCTTGGATGTCATATATGGTCGACAAGCCACCGACTGAAGATCCCATTTTGCGAACTCAGGTACGGCCATGGGAGTTAAAGGATCATAGACCAAATCTCACGGCTACGGGAGGCGCGTTTAAGACATATTCCACGTAAATTCAACATGAGTTCTTGTTAGTTAGATGAATGCTGACTTGTTTTAAATAGTACTAAACCGAAGTTGAATGCGTGGACGCCAGAGGCTGCACGAAGGGTATAAATTTGGCTTGAGATGAAGACAGTGATAGACGGTGTACATAAGACATTAAGCAATGGAGTTATTTTTAGCCCTCGGTATCTTGTTGATTGTGATATTGCCGCTTGGCCCTAGACTTTCTGGATGCGTTCGGGGCTCCAGCACTGATATTTTTACCTTCTATTCACGTGGTAGATTCGTCCGAACAATTGGATCTGTGGCTTATCATAAATCAGGAATGACTTCCGCCTCCCAATTCCGAGCTTGTATATCTTGACTATAAGCGCTTCATGTTCGACTGCCGAAAATATTTCTCATCTCGGTGTGATTATCCTTATTATATGACACGACTAAAACCTATTTAAGTGAAGTGGAGTTGAGCTCTTCAAAAGAATCAAAGCATTTCTCTTGGCTAGAGAAATTATAATTGTAGGCGCTCTAGAAGTGGTAGATAGGATGACTGGATGTCTTAGAAGACTGACGAATTTCTCATATCCTTCAGTCTTGAAGCTCGCCATGGAGACTTTAAGATGCTTGGTGATCCTTGGTGTTCCTCATAGAGCTTCAAGAACTGCACAAGTTCATATATATTAAGAATGTGAAATTTATTGAAATCCCTGCTTTAAGTCTCACAGATTCTCTGAAGAACAACTCTCCGGGAAATTCCAAGTAGGTGTGAACCACGTGGCATTGGTATATGTACTCCATAGAGTCGGTATGTTAACTGTCTGGACTAGAAGAAAAAATAGAGGTATTTATAAAAGAGATCCGGGTAAGTAGAATAACAATTAAGAAAACAAAGGCAAAGGGGATAAAGCCAGACACGGAAACAGTTGTATATTCAAATTTGTTAAGAATGTTCCTCTACCTCACAGAGTGAGTACATGCTTTTGATGTAAGAGCCTAAGGCTACATGGCATTGGACAACTTGGAAAATCGGAAAGCGAGAATTTTGTGTATAAAACTGCGACGTGCGACAAATCCATCTGAACTTTTGGAAGGCACGTGATAATACTAACACCCCCGGCAGCCTCCCCTCCCACTCGGCAAAGAAGCGAAACGAATATCCTTGCCATAAAAACATAAAGGAGTTTCTCTCTCCAAGGGACGCCGATGGGTAGATATATGTTAGCGTGCACAAAAAGTAGCAAATAAACTCCATTTCTCTGCTGGGATGCTGGCGAAAAAAGCCTTGTTGAAGGGTCCTGTTTATATGGGAGAAAGTGAACTGGAATCTAAACATAAAATCGCATAAAATCATTATCATGATATTGAACTCAGAAATCATCTCATCGTTACTAGTAGAGGCAAAATTCATTCTCTAATTCTTCATACATTCAATTTCCCCTCAAAATTCTCACACGTGAGAGGAGCGCCCCTCATCCAAAATTTTCACATAAGGAGCTGGAAACAGCCCTCTCTTCCCCATGTAAGTTCCGTGAAGCCAATCTCCATTGACATCCTTACATTCTTTGATCACTGCGCCCTTCGGGAACAATAATTCATCATCCGACTCTTTAGCAGGGTACCAGCTCCAAGTCGCCAATGCAACCATGCCCACGCCACCATTTGGGGGGAATTTTGTATCTCGCGCCGCGCTGTTTGAGTTTACTGGGACCGTCTTCATAACGTCTTTGGTGACGATTTTGGCATGCGTACCATCTCCGCGAATATGTACGCCGTCTCCCCAGGTCCATTTCTCAAGAGCGGTATCCGGATGCTCTAGATCTGTATACGGATCTTCGAGCAAACCTTTCCCACCGACAAGGTCATGGACCACCATCCGGTGTTGGCCACCACGGCCATCTTCGAAGCCAACGGTTATCATTCGATGTCCCTGAAGACAGCGACGCCAGCCATTGTGACCATTTTCAGCGCTGATGCGGCGAGAAGATACGAGTTTAGGGTAGCAGGTTGTACAAATATCATAGTCGCCAGGGAGAGTGTCGGGCACTATGCTCGTGCATGAGAAACAATGGTACCTTGTCTGAGATGGTTGGATGGGGTAATGGCAGATGTCGCATTTGGTGGAAAAAGTGAGTGGTTTGAAATTCCCGAAGCTCATAACTCCAGGCCCCGTGAGAATAGATGCTGAAGGAGGAGCTTGTTGGTCATGAGTTGGTGATAATGGAGGATCTTCTGATTCTGGGGGTTTGTAGCTGAGGGGAAGTAACTTGTGAGTGCAAGATCTTCCTTGATTGACACAGAGGTTGCAAAAGCCCCAATCTCCTTCGTTGCAGAGACTACAGCGCCAATAACACTCGTTCGTCCAAGCAAAGCAATTTGCACAGAAAGTGCCACTTTGCAACCTCTTCTCCGGATCTTCAGTTGTGAGTGTCCTTCTTCCATCAGCTCCGCCAGGAGCTATTCTCGGCGGAAGATAACGGCTAGCTTTAAGCATATGTGGACTCTCTAAATTCCCTGATACGTTTGCCTTCTCCCACTTCGTCCATGCGGCATGTCCAAATCCGAACCAATGTAGGCATCCCTGGCCAGCGCGGTAACAAGAAATACATATATTGTAATTACCGTTGGAGCAGATGGCACAATTATAATGCAACTCATACTCAATATGCTCCTTTCCGCATCGAGCACATGTTAGTGATGGCTCAGGATACAGTTGGGATGGCTTTCTGGAACCTATCGAAGAGGAGGAAGTTGGCCTAGAGCTGCTTGTCAGCGCGGCAGCTCTGTCAGAAGGTGTAGTTTTTGAAGTTTCCCTGGGTGAAAGTGGCGTTGGCATCAACGTTCTATCTGCCATGGGTTGTGCCACGGGTTGCAGGATATTTGAGGAGCTCGATGGTGCCACCAGAATATCTGCCGGCGGGGCTGCACGCTGTCTCCTATCGGCAAGAGGGTCTCGCACAGAGGAGTTTTCGAATCGGGAATTGAACGAAGCTCTGGGGCTTGAACGCAAGGGACGAAGTGGTTCAGAAGCGGGTAACTCTACGGGTCTTTGAACAGCTGAGTCGATACTAGTCCTGGACGATGGCCCTTGGAAAGATCTCGTTCCTGGTAAATGCATGGACTGTGGTCTATCTCCCAAATCTGTTGACGACCGAGCTGCCGGTCTCGATTCCATGTCCGCCATTGGCACAGGAGAGGTGGCGCTTCGGCTGTTGCTCATAGTTCGGCGTCTTCTATGTCTACCCTCATCGCTAGATTGGACCTCTAGGTGAGCTGCTTGAACAGCGCTCATGGACTGAGGTGGCCTACTAGGCTGGTCTCGTTGAGTTGAGGTGCTATGATGGTCTCGTTGGCTGGTTGCGCCTGGAGACCTGGAACTGGTCCTTCGTCGCCGTGAAGACGCTCGCACCCCCTCATTCTCGCTGCCAGATGTTTCTCTAGACGCCGGGGCAGCTGTTCGAGCTTCTCGTCGTGTGGACGGCTCTGTAACTGCCGTTGTAGTCTCTCGTCTCCTAGAACTATTATCGCTCCTCCTGGTAGTTTCTTGTCTTGCCCTCTCGCTCTGCCTTCTGCGGAACGCCTCTGCTATCCTTTCACTAATCTGGTCTTCTTGATTAACATCAATATTTTCTAAGTCAATCCCATCCAGAAGGCCTTCTTCCCTAATCTGGCGTAGGATCTCCTCTTCCATTTCCCTGGAATCAACATCCGATGAACTGATCAACGACCGAAGTGAGGACTGATGTTCAACCTGCCGTGATGAGCTCCGGTGCCTTTCTTCGTGCTCCCTCGAGGTTCGTTCCTCATTGCTCCTTCTCCTTCTATGCTCAGTGGTAGATTCTGCCTCTGGTTGCAACGTGCTATCATCTCTCGTTCTCCGGCGTTCCGTATCTGCCTCCCTTCGTCTCCTCCTGTCTCTCTCCTCGGTATTTCTACTATCCCTACTCGTGTCCCTACTCCCATGTGCCCTCGAACTTGGCGGTCTCAGCGCGTCTCTTTCTCTCCTTCTCCTCTCTCTCCTAGCTTCGTCGCTTTCTACTCCCACTTCTCTCAAACTCTCTTCCCGAACCCTATCTACAAGTCTCCTATCCGCATCCTCGACCCTCCTCTCTCTGAGGCTCTTTTCCTTTTCCTCAACTTTAATCAAAACGTTTTCTCCCACCGTATACTTTCCCGCCACTTCACCTATCTCATCTTCTGTTCTGCCCTTTTCTGGATTCGCCGCCAGGAACATTTCTAGCAGTGTCGTTACGGTAGCATTATGCTTTGTATCTCTCACCGGCGCTCTGCAAGACGGGCATGTATAGGGGCTTGTACCGGAAAGAAGAGTGTTGGGTGCGTTGCGCGCAGCGTTGAGCTGAAAGGCGAACCATTCCTTAAGACACGATCCACAGAAAGTGTGCAGGCAGTCAAGTAAGGTTAGGGGTTGGTAGAGGACCTCTGTGCAGATCTACATATTTCATCTAGTATCAGCATGGATTTCATGTGCCAAAACTTCACAGACAAAAGATAGTCATGCCGTGGAAGGAATCGCATCCCTTCCGCTGAGCAGGCTGCACTCGACTAGAATTTTGAGTGGCGTACAGAATACGAGGCAAGGGAGATGAGATAGATAGAAAAGAGGCAGATACATACAGAGCATGTTAACTCTTTCTCGAGATCAAGTCCGCGGTTATCGGGCTCCATGACGGACCGAGAATAATTGCGATTGTGGGTGAAGGCGTTGGAAGCTGGGGCTGTGGGGTTGAAGAGACCATTTTATGGTCCATGTACTTGTAGCTTACAAGGAATAGCTGTGGCGTTGACACGATTCACACGATACGATGCAGATCTGCAGGGCTGAGGAAAAGTCTGTGCCTTTACGAAGTTACGAGGTAAGCGCATTCCACATTCTAGAAAAGTACGAACAGAATTGTGGAGAGTCGGTGTAGTTTCTATTTCTCTGGTTTTATGTCAATTTGGAGGAGGATTTTGTGGTAGGAGAGTGAAGGCGGCATTAATATTCTTGGCGGTAGTCTTCTCACGCTCACTAATAATATCAAGACTGATAGCGATTAAAGATCTATTTATACTAGAACGTATTTAACTTTTGGTGCTGCGCAAATGATTACAGGGACACACTGATAACCTACCCGGGTTCATAATTTCATAATATTCTTACCCCGCCCCCGCCTTCATTTTTGAACTCGTCAAGCTCACATCCTTGCTTCCATGAAGACGAAACTAGGAACATTTTCCAAAAGAGCTCTGACATCCAGTTCCACAGTATGCCGTGGTGGAGCCGCACCAGCCGTATTGAGAACAACACGTGCCGAACGTGCTGCCAGTGCATGTATGTCCTGCAGCGGAACCGCAAGTTCCATCTGAACTAGCCGAGAGTTTTGAAGGTGTTGGTGAAGTGCTTACTTTTGTCGACGAGCTAGAAGACTTCTTTGTCGAGGTCGAAGTAGTCTTCGTCGAAGATGTTGATAATTTCGAAGAGCTCGAAGATTTGGAGCTGCTAGAAGATTTGGAAGTGGTAGAAGATTTGGGACTGCTGGAAAATTTGGAATTGTTTGAAGATATGGCTGAGCAAGTTCCAAAGCTAGGTTGGCAGCCCGTTGAACAATAAGCCGACGTACTTCCACAGTAACCGTATTGTGAGCAACAATTACCATATGTTGAGCCCTGACAAGTGATCGCCCCCCCACAGGTCCCAGTTGTACTAATGCTTTTTGGAGCTGAAGAAGTCGATGTAGACTTAGAGGCTGTGGAACTTGACTTGGGGGATGAAATGGTTGAAGAAGTAGTTGACCCCTTGTGGCTCGACGAGGTAGTAGTCGTCGACTTCGATGATGACTTCGATGATGATGATGATAAGGACGACGAAGGTTTAGTTGAAGACGTATTTAAGGTAACAGATACATTTGTGATAGAGGAGCTAGCAGAACTTGACTTCGGTGACGACGACAAAGACGGAGAAGAAGGACTCGAAGAAGCAGTTGAAGTAGTTGAAGTGTTTGCCCTAGAGGTGGGGGAAGTAGACGACAAAGATGAGATTGTGGGCGATGTTGACGGTGAAAAAGACGAAGAAACATTCGAACTAAAAGCTGAGGTAGTTGAAACTTCTGTATGTGAGGACGTTGTAAAAACTGAAGACGACAATGACGAATGGGTTGAAGATTGGGTTGAAGACATGCTGCTGCTTGCAATTCCACAAGTGCCTCCAATAGTTTGACATCCATCGCCGCAATATGCCGATGAATTGCCACAGAAGCCATATTGTGAGCAGCAGTCTCCAAATTGGGAACCTAAACATGTCTCATCGGCTGAGCAGCTACCATCTGTACTAATAGGTGGTGGGTTGCCAGGGGGGACTGGGGCGCTGGCATTTCCTGAACGATACCAGTTTTCGGCTGGGTCTCCAAGACATTCACCGACAGTCACGGATTTGTATCCATGGGCATACATTGAGGCGAGAATATAGTCGGTGAGATTGTACACGGTTTGATAATGGATATCGTGCTCGATTTCCAGGACACTGGTTGTATCGTTGTCTGAACCGTTGATAGTAGCATCCCAAATGTTTTTAGAGTTTTGAATTAAGTCAGGACTATCATTTAAATAGCCCTCTGTATCTAAATCAAAGTCTAATAGAGTTAGTTGGCTGAAATATTAGAGTAAAGGGGCAGCGAACATGTCACATGGTACCCAAGCTGTCCCAGAATATCACCACAAGTCTCATTACATTCAGAATATGGTGGTCTGCATTACGGTTAATATTTGGTCAAGAGCTTGTATTGTATTCTTCAAGACTCATACCTCATATAAGTTGGGAAATAACCCAAAATATTATTAAAAGCCATTTCATTGTAGATAATCTGGCGGTTAAAGTATGTTGGATCAAGGGATGTCAAGTTTTGATGGGACCAAGTATGGGACGCAATTTGATGACCCTCTTCGATCATTCGCTGTGCTTTGTTAGTATTGTTGGGGCTGATGGATTAATTAAAGGCTCTTACTTTAATAAGGTTGGACCACTCGGGAGTGCTATCAATTGGGCCTAAACACATTTTAGGATTTAACTGAAAGTCAAATATCATGCATTCCTACCTTTTCCAAGATTGTTTCCAGCTATTGTGAGGTTATTAAGAGTAGATTCTGAGGGCAGTAATAATCTTACTGATCATGAAAGTAGCCTTTGCATTATAAGCCAGTAATTTGTCAAGGAGATCTGAAGTATAGTTATAAGGCCCATCATCAAACGTAAAAGCAACATCTGAAAGTAGGGACATTAGCATCTAGTATTTAATTCTACGATGGGCGTATAAAATCACCTCCAGGAATAACACAATCATATATCCCTCCCCCACCGTAAAGAACGTCACCGATATGAGGCCGAGCGATGCCAGCAGTAGAATTGCCAGCAGGCATCTGATTCGCATCGCACATACCGCCGTATAAAAATTGGCAATCCGGGGCAGCACAGTAATCGATTCCCAAGCCGCACCAACTATATTGATTAGCCAGGTGTCTTTCAAAGTGATAGCTCTCTTACCCTGCTGGCGAACAACACCGACTTGGATCACAAGGACCAAAACCCGGACCACATCTTCCATCCAAGTTTTTACGCTCTTCTAATTGGCGCTCCTTCAGTTCTTCATTGTCGACTAATTCAAACGACTCTCTTTTTGCAATGAAATCTTCTGGCGCCAGTAGAGATATCGGCAAAGCATTTCTTTCCTTGAGTTCAGCAAGAAATTTCCTTCCTCCCATTAACTTCGGTATCCCGGAATGCCCTTCTCGAGGGTCGGAGTGAGCACTTGCACTAGCAAAGAGAACTCCAACCAAGGGCGAAGTTAGTTTCATAGTTTTTCTCTGGGCTGTCTCTAAGTGAACTTGTGAAGGTATTACAGACGATAAGATGTACAAATTAACGAAGGTAAGAATCCTGTACGTAGACGAAAGGCTTCGATAAGATGAAAACTTCCCCAGTTAGAGCATACAAAAGAGTGAATATAACCAGCTGTTTAGAAATTGATAAGAGGAACAAAGGCTCTATCTATATATATTCCAATGGAAGTTCGGCTGACCTACTGTGAATATGCACAGACAAAGATGGACGATACGAGAAAAGAAAATAATATTTCTGGGGGTGCTCGTGACGAAAAACAGGCTCCGAAGGTTGTGATGCTACGAGGATTGAGGGTCTCGACGCAACTGTAGTGTCAATGTACGATTGGCATATTTTCCACACGGGAAGTCACAAAAATAGCCCGGTACCTTGTGCTAAGGGCAACTTTCCTGTTGGGTTGATGATAGGATGGTCATCACTTATGGGCCTTCATCAGATCAGAAGACAGTTTCCGCATCTGTTTGGTCACAAATCGGAAACTTTCCAAGCCAGGGCGGTGAATGATTTGCCTGTGGGCAGGGTTCTCGGATAGAAAAATACTAGTTTCTATTAAGTTAACAATGTGAAATCCAATCACAACCTTAACATTGAGTATTTTGGGTCTGATTCTGTACGCAACGCCTAGTTGTTAGTGCTCAGAGGCCAGCAACTCTCAGGGACCAGTCCAAAAGAGATTTGTGGTCCCGCAATTTTCGACGCAGGGTCCGTCACTAGGTTGTTCTGCAGGTACAAGGTTAAGGTTCTAAGAGATCAGATCGCGAAGATCCTCGAGCCGTGCCGGCTGAGAGGGGGGATGTTCCAAGGAAAAAATGACTGAGACGAGACTTTCTTTTCATATGAGTTATTAATTCAAGGCTAGATTCGGCTTCCATTGACTTTTTGAGTGAGAAATCCTTGTAGAATGAAAGACGACGAAAAAGCCATGTATTCTTCCATGTTGCGCCGCACTTATCTAGCTTTGTGATACTTTGTACAAAGTACAAGTACGGAATTCTGACTACCGAAAAGGCGTTGCCCAAGCCTTTTTCGTACTGTGTTGATGCATGCAAGAAGTTTTAGAGTGAGGGTAAGTTTGCTGGCTGTCCCTTGCTCTGCTTACGATCCTTTATTTCTAATCTCGCTCGAGAAGTTCCCTAACTATCCCGTAGCCTTACCTCAACATCTAGAAAACTGCCCTCCGCTTTAGTCTCACGGTATTAATTTCTCTACCCTCAAGAGGCATTGCTTGCTTCAACTAAGTTGTCTGAGTGTCTTGTCAGATATCAGGCCTAACAATAGCTTAGCTGTCATATTATTTGAAACTCCCAGTCTTCTTCCGGAAAATCAAAGTCTAACCTCTAACCTGGGATTGAACTTGTAATTTGCCTAGGGGGAAAGCCGCTTTCTACTACTTCTCTTCCATAACTGGCAATGTTTCCTGCATGCACTCATTTATTGCATAAAGCTCAATTAACTTACTTTCTTCTGCTGCTCCACAATTATGCGTCGGTGCAAATTTTATTTGCAAAAAAAAAGAAAGCAATGTCTTGGAAAATGCTATCGTCATATTTTAGAGTGAAGTTAACAATATTGAAAAGGCCCAATTTCTAATTCAATAAATGGCTGATAGACTCTTGAATGATAATACGTCATCTTTGTCATGTAATGTAACAAACTCTACTTGTACAGCTGTCTCGAATTCTCCCGGTGATACAGCACGATTTACAAGTTTCTCTGACGATGACAAGTGTATTAGTAACTAATTCATAACCGCAGTAAAGCATCATCTTACATGGGTGGCTACAAATGAGAATGAAATAAAAACTACGAAATTGTCCTCGAGATTGATTATCTGATTCCTGCTTTTGATCACAAACCTTTTAAAAGCAATAGATTCTCCAAGGAACAATATCTAGTTCTTTTCCACGTAGGAGATCGAGATCCTCTGTAAGCAAATTACAGGGGAGAGCTACCTATATCGCAAAAACAAAACGGATAGAGAGATCAATATCAAAGACGTCCTGACCACCCATCCAACTGCTATGTATTTCAAATAATTATGACGCTTGATTAGACAGCTGTTATATGTATCAATTATCTGAGCAATAGATAGCATTTGCTTTCAAGTGCATGTCACGTGTAGTATTTCAATTACTTGACCGATCGGATATCTCTTGGTTTACGTATATATCACTCCACTTCTCTCCACTTCTGCGATAACCTTGTCTGGACAAAAACAGGACTGTTTTCATTACCTATCGTCAAATACCTTTCAAATAAAAGAAGCAGAGTCTAAGCTTCTTCGGAAACATTCCGTTTCGAGCAAAAGTTCCGCGGATGCATTCTCCGCTCAAATCGCATTGGTAGTTACCATGCTCAAGATTTGTGATAAGGTCGACTTCGCAGAATCCGGAACCAGCGCTCTTAATTTCATACATATTATGATAAAATTTCCGTGGCCGATCAGTGGCCGGTTCATGCCCGATTCATAGACGGCCATCTTATCATTTTCACTTCATTTATCCGAATACTATATTTCGTATATCCCACTTTCAATTATATAGAAACCAAGGGTTGATGGAAACGTTTCCGCATTTTGGCGACTCGCCGTTGAATGTACATCATATGTTCTTCTTAACCTAGACATTTCGGTTGAATGGGGAATCTTGTGCGACGATCATTTGATCGAAACCTTGCAATACTCTTATCATTCTGTTTCGAGTCACAAGTTCCATAGGCAGTGAAGATCGCATGGGGTTACACCAACAATGAAGTATTTTGGGGCTCACCATTCAAACGACGTAATATATCACACTTCCTCTTCTTAGAGTGATTGCTTCCTAATCCACAATACCTAATTTCTTCATTCCTGGATTGTGAATCCGGTTTCGCTACAGTTCTGTTCAGAATGGAGAGTGTCTCACATTCTCATGCTCACTTAGATGAGTCGGCCATCCCTGGTACGGTTCACCTTGTTGATTTGGAAGGCACAATTCGAGCCAAACATGCCACTGGATCTCAGCTTAAAGATGTTGTCCTCGTCCCTGCAGCGAGTGCCGACCCAGATGATCCACTGAACTGGTCTCCCAGGCGAAAAATGTTGTCTTCGGCTTCCCTAAGCATGTATACTCTGATGGTAGGAATTGCATCCGCGGCCATTTATAGTGTCTTGGAGCCGATTAGTGCGGACACGGGATTGACACTGACCGATCTGAATGCAGGAACGGGTTATATGTTTTTGTTTTTTGTGAGAGGAAAAGTTTACAAGATAAATAGAGGAGAAGGTTAACAGACTGATAGGGTTGGGGATGCCTTTTCTGGCAAGCAATGGCATTACAGTATGGCAAAAGACCGGTGTATCTTTTCTCCATGCTTGCGACCTTGGTGAGGTTATCCATCATGGCAGTCAAATATTTCTAACTGTTCAGGCGATTATGCTCTGGGTCCCACACGCAACGACAAACGGCGCATGGATTGGAAGCAAAATCCTTCAAGGGTTTGTGGGAGCACCCATCGAGTCATTGTGTGAGATTTCTATTACAGACATTTACTTTACGCATGAAAGAGGAACTTATATGGGCTTGTATGCGTTTATGTTGGCTGGAAGTAACTTTCTCGCGCCAGTTTTTGCAGGCTTCATCAACACTGGCCAAGGTACGTACAAGCAACCCCTTTTTCATCCTTGTTATGGCCACTTACAGTTATAAGGCTGGAAATGGGTGATGTACTGGTGTGCAATCTTCCTTGCCATTGGCATCGTTTTCTGCTTCTTTTTCATGGAAGAAACAAACTACGACCGCCGCCCCCTTGAGACGGTCACCGACATCTCTGGAACCGCCACGCCCTCAGAAACTCTCCCAAGCTCTGACCCCGAGAAGGCCGGCTCTATCTCACCTCCAGAGACTCAGCTTGGCTCCTCTACCGAGATCCAATATACCCCAAAAACCTACGTCCAGAAACTTTCCCTCCTTGACAGACCCCGCCCCTTCCATCTCTTTCGACTTATGCTACGGCCACTCCTTTTCTTTTCTCTTCCTTCCGTTGTCTACGCTGGATTTTCTTACGGCAGTAATCTCGTTTGGTTCAATGTTCTCAACGGTACCGCATCCCTAATCCTCTCTGCCCCTCCCTACTCCTTTTCCTCCTCAATGGTCGGTCTGTCTTACGTCTCCCCTCTTATTGGTGTCGCTGCGGGGTCAATATACTCTGGTTATATCGGTGATCGCATAGTCCTGTATCTTGCTCGTCGTAACAAGGGTGTTCTAGAATCAGAACACCGACTCTGGCTCTTCTCTGCTTCGCTCATCCTGATTCCCGGTTCCCTTATTTTATGGGGAGTTGGTGCGGCCCACCATATCCATTGGTTCGGCCTCATTTTTGCTATGGGTGTCATCGCCGCTTCCAACTCTATTGGTGTCCAACTTTCCGTATCCTATTGTATAGATTCTTACAAGGATTTGAGCGGGGAGGCAATGGTAACAGTGATTATTATTCGGAACACCATGAGTTTTGCTATTGGTTATGGAGTTACTCCCTGGGTTACCAATATGGGTTATCAGAATGCATTCATCTTGGCCGCATTTGCTGGCCTAGCTCAGGTATTGACGTTCTTGGCAGTTGTGAAGTGGGGAAAGAGTTGGCGAAAAATGACCAAGGCGAGATATTACAAGTTTGTAAAAGAGAGCGAGGATTTAGGAACGGGCCATTAGATTTGTTGCCAGTAGATAGAAAGGTTGGCAACGATTTACTCACATACCAAGCTACTAGAGATAAATATATTTCTATGCAAATATCTTCAGGATAAGTAAATAGTTCCTAGTTAGCCATTTACCTCCAAAATCTAATTGAAACTGGAGTTCTAGAAATCCAGTTAAAAGGTGAACTTTAACTCTGTCACGGATGTTTTAGTAACAAGTATTTCTAACACAGTCGTTAGAATAATATGGTAAATCTCAAAGGCTGGTTTTGCCAAGCCATTATTCTGAGAGGATGTAAAATGCTCCGAATTTCTTCCAATGCCACTTTTTGGGCTTTGATAGGAAAGGAAAGATGGCTTATTCGGGAAATTGGTCGGGTTTAATACGATTGAGGCCTCGCGATCTAGGCATTAATTATTTTGAACTAGAACTTGGAACCTCGAGCTTGGTCCGCAACCACGACTAAAAATACGTTCAACGCGCTCATGTCTCTCTTGTATTTGTAAAATTTCAATTTTCTAGTTCCTCGGGCTTTCAATATGCCGCCACGATTCTTCTCGCCGCCATCTGCCAAAACACCACTGCAAATATGGAGCAGGTGTTACTCGACGTCACTGAGACTCCCCTTGGCTTTTGATCTCCATAAACCTTCGAACCCCTCATCCAATGCTCCAGGTGCTATTATATTTATGCATGGCCTTTTCGGGTCCAAAAAGAATAATAGGAGCATCAGTAAGTGAGCATCCTTCACGCAATTCGTCTGGAGAAAACTTGCTAACCCGGCGATTCCAGAGTTTTGGCAAGGGACCTAGGACGCCCGGTCTACGCAGTTGTATGTCCGAATATCTTCTATTTGGTTAGGGTACACGCTCACTCGGTATCAGGACCTTCGAAACCATGGAGATTCACCCCATGATCCCAAACACGATTATATGTCTATGGCGAATGACGTAGCTGGATTCATAGAATATCACAAATTGAAGGATACAACGTTAATAGGTCACTCAATGTCAGTTCTCTACGCAGAACAAACGAGAAGGATATATGCTAAAGGACGTCTAGGGGTGCCAAAACTGCTATGACTTTAGCTCTTCGATATCCAGATATGATAAGCGATCTGGTCTCTGTAGACAACGCCCCGGTGGACGCCGCCATTTTGAGCGACTTTGCAAAATATATCCAGGGAATGAAGAAGATCGAAGAGGCAGGTGTTACCAAGCAGGCGGAAGCAGATAAAATATTGAAGGACTACGAGGAGGTGGGTGGAGTATAAGGCCCCTTTTTGACCTGTTTTATACTAACTCTCATCACCCAGTCTCTCACGATTCGACAATTTTTACTTGGGAATTTATATCGGCCCGCAGACGAGAAAATCCAAAAGTTCAGGGTTCCACTGAAAACGCTTGGCTCTGCTCTAAATTTGCTCGGCGACTTCCCATTCAAAAATCCAGAGGAGGTTCGCTTTGAGAAGCCCGCGCTGTTCGTTCGAGGCACTCACAGTAAATATGTACCGGACGAGACGCTCCCTATAATAGGGCAGTTCTTTCCAAGATTTGAACTAGCGGATATAGATTCTGGACATTGGGTCACTTCGGAAAAGCCAGAAGATTTTAGAAGAGGTAGGTCTATACGAATATCTTCAGACGAATGAGGCCCATGCTGACTTATAAAATAGTTGTTGTAAACTTCCTTAAACCTAAAGAATAGAAATAGAACCTGTATATTCTAGTGTATAAGGGTATCATGCCCAATCTCATGCTCGTGCTCGTGTTCCCGCTCAAATCCAACGCTCCAAACTCCGTGTATCGTTATATTCAATGCAGCTCCATCCATTCCATTCATCCAACATCTTAACAGGAACACACAGGGCCCCACCCTGCCTCGCCATCACCCCCAACTAGAATCGTCCCTTTCTTCCTTCCCTGGCTGAGAAGTTCGGGATGGCTCACGATAGCCTCGACAATGTCTACGAAGGGTTTGCGGACATTCTCCCTCGTCTTGCTGCTGACCTCACAAAACCCCGCCGCACCATGCGCTGCGGCTAATTTCTCGCCCTCCTCCTGCTTCACCGTCCTGCTGCTATCCTTATCCAGCTTACTGCCCACGAGGTACATCTGGGCGCCTGGGATCGCATTCGTTTCCGCCTCCTCGAACCACCGCTCCATCGCGAGGAAACTGTCGCGGCTGGAGATGTCGTACACGAGGATCACGCCATGCGCGCCGCGGTAGTAGCTGTTGGATAGTGTGCGGAAACGTTCCTGGCCGGCGGTGTCGAGGAGGTTGAGGCGGTAGGCTTTGCCGTGGACGGAGAGTTTCTTCATCTGTTACAGAGAAGTGTCAGTTCTGTAGATGCAGAAACTGCATCCATTGGAAATATGTACCTTGAAATCTACACCTATGGTAGCAGTAGATGATTCAGTATCAAACTGGTCATCGCAATACCGTATAAGTACTAGAAGCTCCGTTAGAAAGGGTTTTGGTTTACTGGTATATCTTCTTACAAGCTGATTTTCCAGCTCCTGAGGGACCGATCATTAAAACTTTTAGTGTTGGAATCGACTCGTCGGAGGCCATCTTTGAAATTATTGCTAGAGTCGTTGGGGGTTTTTTGTTGAAGCCTGGAATTAGAAAACAAAATGAAGCCAAGGTTCCTTATTCACGACGTCAGTGTCGCTAGCGCCACCAGGCATCCCTCTTCACGCCAGAAAGCCGAAAGTGTTCACATGAGCCACAAAGCCACACAGTGCTAACATTGTGTACTTTTTGAAATCTTGAAATTTATTTGCTAACCCTATGCCAGCAGTGGCACACAAGTCACGCCGGAATGCCCAAAGCAAGACCTGACTACATGCAATGACCAGTCGAAACCCCAATATTCATATCAGCCCTTCAAACCTCATCCAATACCTTCTCCTTGAACTCCCGCTCAACCTTCTGTCCTTGCTCATCTGTGTTTGATTCGCCGTGGAGGTTAAGAAGAGCGCCGAGGTCGAACTTGGGTGCCTTCAAGAGCTTGACTTTGCGGATATGGACCTATTTTTATCAGTGCTTTGTTCTAACCGAAAGTATTATTAAACGAACATTTTGTAATGGGTAAATGCCTTGGGTAGCCTTCTCGATCTCACGACCGATCACTTCGGGAATGAGCTTGGCTGTGAGTTGTGTGAGGGTGCAGCTTGAGGCTTCACGGGTGATGATCTCAGTCATCTTCTTTCGGATGGCTCTGATTTGCGAGGAGGCGGCGTATGTGGTCTTCTTGATTTGGTTGGGTCTGCGCTTGGTGAAAGCAATGGCGAATAGGCGGAGGAGGTAGTCATCGGTGGTCTTGACAGTGACATTGGCTTCAATCAAAGATTGCCACTTTCGGACGAGGGAGCGGAGCTTGTCGGAGGTGAAATCGAGACCGTGGAAGTTGGTCAAGCAGTTTTTGCCCTGAACCTCATCGACACGTAGCTTGACCTTGCGGAATGCGTGGTCCTCATCCTTTTGTAGATCTGCCAAAGAAACCTCGAAGATTCTGCCCTTCAATGCATCGTTTGCGTTCTTTAGACCGGTGGTTCTGTTGACAAGAGTCTTTCCCACACTACAAACATGTTAGACACTGTAATTTCGAAGTTTAATTTGATAGAAGTGGAATATCGTACTCTCTAACTTGGAAAGAGGATGGTGCCTGGCAGAATATTAGCAACCACAACAGCATATTCAACAAGTTCAATGAGCATACCTTGACTTGATACCAATCTTTACGGGTAAATGGGTCCATAGTCTTCTTCTTAAGGCCCTTCTTGCCTTTTGAAAGGCGCTTGTTCCTATCATCCTGTCAGACGCTATTCATTGAAGTATTTGCCCCTCTCTCCCCGTGCACTCCCCAAGTTCATTCCACATCGACAGAACCATCGAACCAAAGGAGGTAACTCACTTTCCGACAGCCATGATTGCGATAAGTTGACTTAGTCGCGGGGGGCTGTTGTGTCGAAGAAGGGTGTCGTCTATCGTCTTGAAAAATCGCGGAGTGGAAAAGTTCAAATTGAATGTGTGCGTCCTATCGCGCTAGTGAGAAGCTAAGCGAATGTGGGTCACCCGTCTTTTTCTTGCCTGGCCTGGGAGCCAAAACGTATTGAAACAACAAAATTCACATATCGCCCACCAACAATCCTTAACGATTCACGACACCTCCGAAATGAACTTCCCCCAATTGTACCGAACTATTGAGGTTGTTGCAGCTATTCCCAGTGTCTTCAGTTTAGAGAATAATGTGCACGTGGCCGACTCAGCACCCGGGGTACTTCTTCTCAAAGACAACACCACCTCCATCGCCAAGATCGTCGGAGGGAATAGTTGGATACTTCTGCTCGACAGTAATCACATTAAACTCGGGAATAACATCATATACAAAGGTTTGTGCAAATATCTTTAATTACAAGATGGCCGGCGACATTGTGATGTACTGTAGGGAGTACGACTCGCAATGAAGCATCTTTCGACCAACGGATTATGTGTGCCTGTTATATATACAGCCAGGTCATATCAATTCCTTATCCACCCCATATATACCTTCCAGTTCCCAATGCCCTAAACGCCGTTGGATTAGGTGCTTTCCACTTCTGTTCCCTTATGTAGTCGTCCATCAGATCATGTACTGTTGTTCATCATACTCCCATCTCGTCGTTATCATTATTATAATTCGGTCATTCATTCATTCACTCGTTCACTCGTTCATGATCCTCGTCGTTCCTGTGCCTCATCTATTCTCTCCTCACCCTCTTGGTATTCCTGGAAGTCCTCGAAACTGGGAAAGCTGAAATAATTCCCACCTGTCTCCATTAGTCCCTAGCCGTATCTTCTGGACCTTGTCGGAACTCACATTGCGAAATTGCTATCTCAAATGGCTCCTTTCTCTCCATGTGGACACTTTCCGGACTTCTCTCCGCCTCTGGACTCGAACAGATGCTGCCAATGCTCGACCGATGAGCATGGCCATGCTCGAAGCCTTGTTGATGATTTGCGGAATAGCTTGCCACCCTCGTCAGCAACGTTGCTGCTCTATAGTCCTCCCAGCTCGCCAGATCATTCCTCGACGCATTGGATGTTGCCAATGAAGGAGCCGTAGCACTAGCTCTCATGAGCTTTGGTCTTCTCGTTGGTGACTTGGGTGAAAATCCCCTTTGAGCCTTGGTTGCCATTCCTAGTATGGGTTTGGATGGATGGGTGGATGGATGATAGTGAGAGAGGTCGATCGGATCTACAAGACTATAGAATGCAGGGTATGGAAACAGGCAACTGTGTTGTACAGTATAGTCAGGTACTTGCAAATCCTCAAAGTCGGCAAAGGTAAGGCGAAGATCAGATTGAGTAGTCTCCAGTCGGGCTGAATAAATAGAAAACTCGATTTTGAGCGACTTAAGCTTAAAAAGTCTGGCCACCTCGTATCCAAGAAGAACTCTAAGCTTAACAGACTTCGCCGTGGCGATCAATCAACTCATATACAAGCACCCACCCCCATCGAACGCTCCATCTGCACGACCAACGGCACGCTCTCCACCTCCACCTCCATACGCGTTCGTTGTTTGTACGTTGGGTCCGAAGTAGGCCGACCACCCCCCCCTTCCCCCAAGCAACCCCGAAAAAAATAACGAAAAGAGGACCAAGAAAGTACAACCCCCATTCTCTATTCGAACCAGTAAACCCCAAACCGCCTATTCCATTTCCCGATTTCCCTCTTTTCCACCAGTTCCACCATCCATTTGACCTAAAAAAACAAACAATAGTACTAAATACGCAGTAAATCACCCAAGAAGTCTCGCCACATGTCAAGACGTCAGCGCGTGAGCCCGCCCAAAAAATATGTGGAGGGTCGTCACTGGACGACGGACGCGGTTTGCCTTTGCGTTTGTGCTTTGCTGCTCCCCTCTCTCTCTCTCTCTCTCTCTCGTGCCAACCCAGCAAAAGCGGGTTTTTTTTTTCTGGGTCCCCCTTTGCCCGCACACACGCCCGCCTCGCTCCGTCTCGCAGTCTTGTTGCTCTGTAGGGGGTGGTGGCCAGGCGCCGAAGACCCGCGTGAGCCTGACCCTACCAGTATATCGTACGGGACCTTGTCCTGGTTTATTTTTCATTGGGTCTCCCCGCTGCGGCTGGGCCTTGCTTTGCCTAGCCTTGGCTTTGCTTACACCTCCATGGACTTACAGTGCAGAGCGCGTTACTAATGGCAAGTTACGCTGTCTTTCGCACGTTGGACTTACTTAATCCATGCTCATGTACTCTGACCGTACTTACGCCTTTCCGCGCCGGTGACGTTTGCCGTACAGAAAGTACAGTACTTCGGTCGGTGTGCGAAAAGTGGGCCTTTTTACAAAGCGTGCAGGAAAGTATAATTATTTTAATTCTGTTTAAGGCGCTTTCTGATTTACTGGATGGGGAGTATGGGGGGTGTGGGTTTACTAGGTTTGCTGCGTTGCCCACCACTCGCTCAAATCCAACTACTCAACTTCAATCGCCTTGCCTCGCCATGCCTGGCCTGCAGATAGTGGCCGGCCTCCCGCCGTGTGAGAACTTGCTGTTCGCTGCCCATTGGGACAGAGCCTTGTCATGGTCGATCATTTAAATCATATGTTACACGCCGCGGTTTAACGAGGGGACACAAAGTGAGGGGATCTGGGCAATTGCTTGCACTGTAGCGGGGAAGGGGAAATTTACCCCATGTAGGAGCCTTTCAAGACCGCACCGATGTGCGTGCGTGTGGTAAGAAGCATGA
The DNA here is from genome assembly GCA_037952705.1 of Haplographium delicatum. Lineage (NCBI taxonomy): Eukaryota > Fungi > Ascomycota > Leotiomycetes > Helotiales > Hyaloscyphaceae > Haplographium > Haplographium delicatum. The sequence continues at coordinate 22,522 of JAPZPC010000079.1, forward strand.
AATGGGACAATTGAGAAAGCGAGGAGCACAAGCACATTTTCGAATCTATCTTTCTTTCTATGAATAATCAAGTGGTTGAAAAATCTTGATTTTTGATTTTCAGGACAACAAAGATGTTGGGCGCGGATGCAGGTACCTCCCAACCGCCAGCGGCCCGAGTCGTTAAAAGGTCACTTCCGGCGCGCGTGATCAATGATCAATACTGTATTGGGATCAGTTTTATTGCTACGTTTGTTCGAAAGGGGAACTCACTCCTCCCAACTTCTTCCCTTGACAGCAGCCAATTCTTCTTCCGTCATCCGATGGCCAGTGGTGAAATAGCCTGGTAAAATAAAACATTCAGCCCTATCATATCGACGGGTTTGGGGGGCAGAAGGTAGAGCGTGGGGGTAGCAATAGAAATCAAGACTTTACCTGCGGTAATTTTCGCATCTATTTCGACCCTCGAGTCTGCAGGAATCCAGGACTCGGGAAGTTCAACTCGTTCGTGGATTGGAATGCTGAGTAGGTTAGTAATGCAGCTGTAAGCGCGGGTGAGAAATCATACCCTTGACCAACAATGGCGTCGTGCTTCATACTGTTGGAAATATCAATATCCGAACATATCTCGGGCAAATAATACTTACTTGCTCATGCTCAGCATTCTATCAATCTTCTTGATCCCAAGCCAGTGAAGGATATCGGGCATAAGAGCCTGAAAGCGCATGTCTTTTACGCCCGCGATATTCTCGGTACGTTTGAAATACTCCGATGCCCGGTCAAGTCCGCGTTTTCTTGCGTTGTACACAAGATACTACAACACAAAATTAGCAAGATGCATTTGATAGGGCAATAAGATTGTCGGGACGAGCGGATAATATCGGATATACATGGGGGAGTGGGGTGTGTAAGTAGGCGTGGAGGGAGTTTTGAGTGTGGGATATGCAGTGATGATTCAATCAGGTTCAAGATTCGACAGTATATGAGTGGCTGAAGTTCCATCGAACCATTCAAAGAGTTTCTTACCTTCGTGACTTCACCCAAAGCGCGACCTTCTTTGCGGAAGTAGATAACTACCCCGCTCCCTCCTTTCTGTGCCTATTGGAAAGGGTCAGTCTTGAAGTATATCTCTGGGAGATATGATAGGATACCTCTTTGACAGCCTCTTCTATTCCATAGATGAGATATGGTCGACATGTACATATGTCAGACCCGAACACGTCACTTCCGTTACACTATGATTGGATACGGTCAGATAAAAATGTTTTAACAACTTAAGGGATGGTAAGCGCGGGATGTCTACCTCGTCATGGACCCTAAGTGCAAGACGCACATTCTCATCTGACATCTTTGCCGGGTCGCCAAAGCAGTAGACAGTGAGACCACCTGAGGAATGTCAGACCAATTCCACGCCGTGGCTTTAAAAAAAACAAACCGATTGGTGGCAAGAACAACTTGATATCGCCTCTTGTAATCAATTCCGGATATGACCCTCCCGTATGCTCGAATAGTGAACGTCGGAGGGAACCCTCATCTGATAGAATAATAAGTAATTGCCAAGCCGAAACTGGTATCAGCTACTTACCGATTCCAAACCTTTCAGCGACACCGGGGAGATACCAGACCTGGCCTTTGGTTAGAAGAATTGGTTGGATGCACTAAGTTGGGGGTCATACTGGTTCAACTGCAAATTTTGTGACAGCCAGTTCACCGGTTTCATTTAAGCAAACCTTCCCATCAGGTATACTGTCTAGTTAGCAAAGGCTTATTTGCCAGAAACAAGGTGGGAAGCTCACAGGCGGCCTTCTTTTACGCTCTGCTCTAATTCTGGTAGCTTTCCAAGGTTAATTTCTTTCGAAATGTGAGCAAAATCCAGTACATACCTTCATATGAGCTCTAGTAATTGCTATTGAATGGTCAACTTGGATCTTCACATAGCAAGAAAAGGAATCCACACACCAATTGTTGGTCTAATGTCGACTTGAATATGGTTAGTCAAAGTCAAAGTCCCATTATTAGATGAACAGTACCATTCTCATGTTCTATGGTATCTTTAAACAACCAGGGTGCTAAATGGCCTAAAGGATCCATCGAAACGATTTTCTTCTTATTTGCCCATTGAGGGAATGGCCCAATATTCGCTGCTGGTTCAGTGTTTGTGAAATCAGGCCTAAATCAGAGTTAGGACTTGTTTTGGAGAAGAGTTGGCCATCGAGAAGAAGAAACTTGGAGAGACAGTACCTATGATCCTCTCTGATTTCATGACTTGCAACCGCGAGAGCATAATAAATGGAGTAGGATCCGCCGTGGGCTAGGATAGAAGGCACAAGTTAGAAGATCCTGTCGTTCCAGACGGCAAATTCTCACCTCCAATGGCTATGTCGTATGTTAGCGTGCAATATCAAATTTTGATAAAGAACATACCATTTCTTCGACGAATCGTAGACTGGTTTCTAGAAACCACAACGGGGCCTCTCTCTTGAGGATTCTTATTCCCCCAATCCATGGGAAGCGGATTGATCCCAGATTGATTGGGATACGTCCTGCACATAACATCATCAGCAAACGCAGGGCCCCAAAACAACACTCCCACGCACACACACGTATGGGCAAGCTCACGTCAAAATAATTCTCGAGGTAATACTGGGCTTCCGGGCGTGAGCGGCCGAGTTGGCGGCATGCTCGGCGCTCGCATTCACGGGTGGTGGAAGGGTGGGAGACGGCGGGATAACATCATCAGAATGCTCATCTGAATGCAGAGCATGTTCAATTCTGCTGGGAACTACGGGGAGGGCTGGGGGCACAATTGCAACGTCGCGGACCTCCTTCATGCCGGCCAACACATTGACCCGGCCTGAGATGGCATCGACATTGGATGCCAGGTGCACTTGGTTGAGCTGCAATGCTTTTACGGCTTCGAGAAGCTCTTTGAGGAGGGGCGTTGAGGAATCCATGATAAATGGATCGATCTGTGCCGGAGGGGCGAGAGAGCTACTGGTGAGGTCGAGGTGGGATAGACGAGTTGAACAAGGAAGAGTAGAGCTATATGAGTCAGGTAGGTAGGGTAGGGTATGCTGTACTCCGCACAAAGTACAAGTATAGTACTGGAGTAGAGGAATGTTGAGAAAGCCACGAGGGTTCAAGGTTCAAGATCGAAAGACGGTGTGATCAGATGACCTTATGATGTAAACGGGAGGCACCACTAACACTAACACGCTCCAAACAATACCGTAGTAGCACGAGATGGGGATAGCCAAAGAGAGGGAAACGTGACTTTGCTTGCCACCGGGACCAGATTGAATCACCTAATAGCGGTCCTGTCCTTGCAACGGAAGACAGGACAGCACAGTACGGCGAGCTGCTTACTACGTATCCCCTTATCGCCCCGCGATAAAGTACTGCAAGAAGAGACCGGCCCGGTTTAAGAAATCCTTCCCACCCACCACCTCGGATCCTTGCAAGCCTCTAACCCTATTTTGCGCCTCCTCACTGCGAGCTTTCGCGCTCTCGTGCTTCTTGTACTTGTTTCCAGTCCTCATCGCGACCGTCTCACCAGCACGCACAAGACCACACTCAGGATCCATCATGGTATGTCCAATTCCGCATCGCGATCCGGAAGAATATGCAGGTCTGACCGCAATGGTATAGGGCAAACGTAAGAAGGCAGCCAAAAAACCCACCGGGCCCAGGAAGGTATGAGTTCTCTTTTCGATATTTCTTTCTTCTTCGTCCCTCCCGTCCCTCTCACAGATTCAGCAAAAGGTCAGGAAAGAGCATGGGGATGCTAACACCCCGCGCGCATAGAATGAGCCTCTCGCCACCACTTTCCCTTGCCTCTTCTGCAACCACGAGAAATCCGTCACCGTGAAGCTGGACAAGAAATCCGGCGTCGGCCAGCTGTCGTGCAAAGTTTGCAATCAGCAGTTCCAATGCGCCGTTAATTGTGAGTATTATTCTATCCAACTCGCCTTTGCGCCGCGTCTCCAAAGGTGCCAGAGGGAGGATAGACTGCGTGTTACTGACGCTGGCATGTGTGCAGATCTGTCGGCTGCGGTCGATGTCTATTCGGATTGGGTTGACGCGTGCGACGCGGTGGCTCAGGAGGATACCAGGGAGCGCGGTGGTGACTTTGCGCCGTCGCGCGCGCCGGTTGCAGGGAGAGTAGGTGGTGGAAGGGCAAGGGACGAAGAGGAGGATGACGATGATATCATTGACGATGAAGAGGATGGCGGATATGGTGGGGATGGAATAGTAGCAGACGATGAGTACTAGGAGCAGATTATAATTCGGTTGGGCTGGGGAGTCTGGTATACATCCGGGGCGTTCAGGTCAACACAAAATTTAAATATTTCATTTTTGAAGTATATCTTGATTGGAATATTTATGGATGTGTTAGTGTTTGTACTGCTCACAAGAGGTTATTTCATCATCAACACTTTAGTTCAATGTTTGCCATGCCAGTTTCAAGGTAACCAAAGTTGAAACCAGCGGCCAAAGCTACATCATTCCACTTTGTCTCGCAACAGAGTGTAAATCTACATAGTGTAGAACCTGTCGCCAAAGTCACCGAGACCTGGGATGATATATCTATGCACCTTGGGTTAGTGGGCAGAACCCTGTGATTTTGGATGAAAGGCACTTACTTTTTCTCGTCAAGACCCTAGCAAATGATTAGCTTCGGAATCAAGGGGGATACATGTATACTAACCTGGTCAATGAACGCTGTTACCACTCTCAGTTTTGGGAACCTTTTGGCAAAGATGTCAATGCCTTCCGGGCTGGCAATCAAATTCAAGAACAAAATTCTCTCCTCAGGGACACCTCGAGATATCAAGACATCCACGGCCATTGTGGCAGAGCCTCCTATCACACATTTTAACTCTCACTCGACAAATTTTAAATTTTAATACTCCACTTACCTGTAGCGAACATGGGGTCAAGTAATAGAACCCAACGGTCAGCGATGTCTTCCGGCAGCTTATCATAAAACAATTTTGGGCGCGTAGTCTCCTCGTCTCTCTGAATCAAAATCTTGCCGATCCTGACGGAACGGCAACAATCTCGCAAGCCTTGCTCCATTGCCTCTCCAGCTCTCATAATCGAGACGCCACAGATCTTGCCCTGGAACTGCACGCCGGCGTAACTTCGACCGACGGGGGTGGCGATGGTATGCTCGACCACAGGTAGGTGGTTCAGACCCTCCTCCACCAGCAGTCGAATGATGCGGTTGGAGTAGAAGATGAAGTCTGCTCGTACGGTATTCTTGTCTCTGATCATACTACGGAACAAAAAGACCAATCAGCAAGCTGTTTCCCTAGATATTCACCCGCCTGAGTCCAAACCCACGTCAAGAGCGCAATGAGCTGCGGTGTCTGCGCCAGCGTATGCACATTGTCAAACGGGACGGCCTTCGAAACCGTGGCTATCGGTTTTTGCTGTTCGGGGCGATAATCCGGTCCCACGCATTGCTTGGGGGATTTGAGTCCCTTGGTAGACGAAGACATGGTAAATTGTAATTAAATTTTCCTCTTAGATAGATAGTAATGAATTGAGAGAAGGTGACCAGCCGTGATCAAGAATTCCTAGAGTCAGAGTCTTCACATGCCCCCCCAGAGAAACTTGATAAGTGTCACCACTTTCCTCGGGATCTGGGAGAAAGTAGCTTGGCTCTCAGGGTGGGGGTTGACCGTCTCGAGAGGGTTGTTTATATATTGAACTGTACTTTGTGAAGAGAGCGAATATACTTATATGCCCAGTGTGAAAAGACAAGAGTGAATTCGTGATTGACGGCGGCCACCTCCGCTCGTGTTCAAGAGAGAAAGGAATATCAAAGGGACTTGTGCGAGCGAGGGGTAAAAAGCGATAAGGAATGGTATGGCACCCTGCCGTCTACTGACTAATGTACTGTACAATACAATGCGGTGCTGTGGTGCATTAACGTAAGTCGTAACGACGTAAGGTAACTGGGACTGGTAAGGTGACGGTAAGGCTAAGTAGCGCTATTCTTGTACCCCACGTACGCCGGGCAGTACAAAGGTACTTCGGTGTCAGTGGCAGAGCGCCTGCTCGGACTTCTGGGCTCTTCCGCACTCGACGCCACGCCACAATAAGGCTTGACTCCCAAAGAACCCTGAGAACGACGAATCAAGGACGCGTTCAGCAAACAACCTCCAAAGATTCCACTCCGGAGAATGACTACAAGTCGTCTATTCTCCTCCAAATTGCCTGGCCTGCGCACCTTCCAAGCTTGCAGATACTTAACGTGAGGCGATCCTTCTCGATCCCTGGTCCTGAATTCTAATTGCCTGGCAGTTCCTGACCGCGGTTGTTGGCGTGCATCCTTTATTTACATCAACGCCGAAACCCAGCAACCTCAGACGTCACCCGTCATTCTTCCGCTCAACATCAACTCAAATTATGGGACAAGAGTAGTAATGCTGAGATTGTTGCCTCGACTCTCGCATTCACTCAACAGCAAAGCGCCAGTGGAGGAGATACAAATGCAGCGGCAATAACTGGACACTTGCAACCCTGTTATCGCCAGCTTTAATCATGGGCCCTCTTCATGATGAGGCCGCTGCGGCTCCTCGAAAGAGAATGGTCACATATGGCAAGGCCGTACGAAAGCGCATACCGGAATTTAACTTGGCATCAACGGCGGGGAAGTCAAATTCCCCAGAAATCCCAGGCCAAAGAGCGTCCCACGCGCCCTCCCCAACACCTCCCCCTTCTGCTTCGATTGTAAAACCGAGGTCGGGACTCCAGGCGTCAGCACCAAGATCGATTTCGCCTGTATCACCTCCCGCAGATATCTTCGATATTCCTAGTGATGACGAATTACCAAAACCAAAGCGCAAGACTACCAGCGCCCAACCTGCCAAGCAGGCAAAGTTGATATCTATGCGGCAGAGATCAGTATCAAGGAAACCATCACCTAATCCTCCTGCTAAATCGGACGTTTTCGACATGCCAAGTGACGATGAGGCCCCCAAGCTTGTGCACAAGTCGACCCGCCCTCCATCATTGCCACAAAAGCAGAAGTTGAAGCCGGCTCGACAGGCAGCAACACTAAAAAGTCCTTCTGTTCCATCTGCGCCATCTGCGCCATCTACCAAAAGTGATGTATTCGATATGCCCAGTAGTGGTGATGAAGCGGTTCCAACCCCGAAACCCATTCAGAAGCTAGCGCAAAAACCGGTCGCCAGCAATAACACACACTCAATAGGCGCTGTAAAACCTTCGGCAAATAAAACAGAAGTTATAGGAAGTAGGAAGAGGATGAAGATGTCTCCATTACCGGAATCTTCACTCCGAGCCGCCCCGGAAAGTACAGTAATCCGCCATCCCCAAGTTGGGCGGCCCCTTTACCCACCAAAGAACCGGAATACATCGCCTTCATCCGGGCAATTCATGAAAGTTGTGGATAGACCAAAAGTTCCCCGGCCACTGAAGAATATCCAGCGGCCACGGACACCAGAGAGACAACAGAGCCCAATGCCAGAGCAAGAGCTTACCACATCCAGTACACCATCCCCAATAACCGATGTTGATATGATGGATGTAGATTCTAAAGGGGAGTACTTCTCTCCTAGAGGTGTCCAGATGTGGAAGGATCTATTGGACTCAGCGGACGGAACAAATGGGGCGGTTCAAAAAGGCATTGATGAAACATATCTTGATATAGATCCTGGCCAGAAAATAGGAACCTCAAAGCCGCGTATACCTACCTTATCGAAACCTGCAGGTGTATCAAAGCCACCTCAAAAGAGTCCTCGGCGCTTGCCTCATCGAAGGCTAATCGACTCACTTGTGGAACAAGCTACGGAAGAAGATTCTGAAGAAGAGAAGTCAGATGAGGAATTATTGGACGTAGGATCTAGCTCGGCGCCGACTCTCGATATCCCATTCGCTGCTTTTGATAGATCAAGAAGCCAGAGCGTTGTCCCAGAACCTTTGCAACCAGCTGCGGTCATTTCAGAAAGCCAAGGCTCCCAAGGGTCAGGCCCAAAATTCACCTACAGTCGACAAAGATCAATGCTTGCTGAACAGGATCTGATGAAAGAACTGGCTCTTGGTCTTCCTACGATGCCTTCCCAGTCTGCGCAAGGAAAGAGGGGTCGTAGAGGCTCAATACCCATTTTGAAGCCTCTCGCAAGCTTCAATGAAGAAGAGGACGAAGACAGCACTCTGGGGGCCGTCAAAAGTGTTCATGAACTTCGGAAAGCCGGCGCAAATAATCGATTTATTGACGAAGTTCACGACTTTCTGGAGAGGATTGGGAGGCCAGGAGATGCAAAGATATCAATGCGGAGAAGTGGCCTGTTAGATCTCGCCAATAAGATGAAAGACAAAGATTTTGCTCAGAAATTCCGTGCTAATGGAATGGAACAAAAACTATTCATGCACTTGGGGCAGGAGAGTGATCTTGTAGCTGGATTCATTCTCGTAACACTTCTCATCCAAGTGTTAATGGATGGCAATATGCCGCACATCATTCCCCAATTACGCCGACAAGGGGTCACAAGGCTCCTCATTCGCCTCCTTGAATGCCAATCGAGCATTTCTTCAGTGGGAAAAGACAGGAAAAGTAACATGTCAAAGAATGCACAGTCTCTCTTGATTGAACACCATGACTACATCATTCAGATACCTGTATGGGAAGAATTGCAGCCTCAAGTCTTGTCGCCCCGAACAGCTGCACTGAAGTGTGTCGAGCTTATGATCCGACAGACAAGAGAAGCTGGCAATGCGGGTGATATGTTCTCAAAAGAGCTGACTACAAGTTTGTTCGACATCCTTAAATCAGCTTCCGAGGAAAATTCGTGGGACCTCCCTCAGGACAAAATGGCTATTGACTTCTACCTCGCACTCTCGGCTCTAGAATCGCACTCACTGACTGCGAGGACGGTACAAGATGAATCAATTTGGATCAATGAGTACCTACCTATCATTGCTGATACGATTAATATCGGCCTCTCTCGACCATATGAAAGCTTCGGGGTGCAACAGGCTCTCATCTTACGACTAACTATAAATGTCACCAACAATAATCCTAAGGCTTCAGAAGTATTCGCTAGGCCCGCACTTATGGCAGTCATGGGTCAAGCCTTGGTTGCAAAGTTCAAGCAAGTATCTGGGTTTTTGAGCGAGGAGGATTTCTTCGTTGTGATGGATCATCTAGTCCTCATCTTGGGAGTGATGATCAATTTCGCTGAATGGAGCTCAACCTCCCGAGAAAGCCTTCAGAGTTTAGAAGGTGACAGCAACGATCCTCTGGATGGCATGATACAGTTGTTCCTAGATAACCAAGAGAGCACTTCGATGGTAAGCAGCAGCAATCTCGCGTTTTATGTTTGCAAAACTAAATCATATTTCTAGGCCGAATCTGTTGAAGACAGTCAAAAGAACGTGGCTTTTGGATACCTCTCTGTCCTCCTGGGTTATTTCTGTCTCCTCCCATCAATTTCTGAAAGAATCCGAAATAAACAAGCAAGGAAAACTCTCCGCCCCTTGCTCTCATCTATCGATGAGTTTATCGGCCACCACAAAACCGTAGACGGCCTCATCGCGGCGGACGAAGAGGGCCACAATCCGCAGACGGGCTTGACCGAGCGGCTGGAAAGCTTAGTCAGGAAACTGACTGCCTTGAGTGAGCTTGGAGGGTGACTTTGCTGATATGGACCGAATTCCAGACCCAATAGAAAGAAAAGATATTTAGAAGACCCCCAACGAGGGCTGATGGATGGTAAGGAGAGTGGGGAGGCATTCGTAGGTTTTCTACAAATAAGGTCTTTTAGTATGTCTTTTAGATGGTGATGTCTGGCGTAAACTACGTTAAAGTTAGCAAGCGCTTATTACAACGCTCTCTCTCATCTTTCAATAAACATACCTCATGACTCTCCCACCGTTGCGTATCACAGCGGTTCTCAGCCATCTAGTTATCCTTGGAGTTGACATCGGCCTTGCTTGCCGCGTTCAGCAGCCGGACCACAGCCTCGTGCCTTTTCTGCACTGCCCGTGATAGCGGTGTCTGGCCGAGATTATCTTCTGAGCGGATATCAACCTTACCTGTCGCAAGTAGTAGCTGGATCACTGCTTCATGCCCTTTTTCTGCTGCCAATGATAGCGGCGTCCGGCCGAGAGGATCCTTGAGTTCGATATTAACCTTACCTGTTGCGAGTAGTAGCTGGACCACTGCTTCATGCCCTTTTGCTGCTGCGCCCGACAGCGGCGTCTCCCTGATACCATCTACTAAGTCGATATTAACCTTGCCTGTCGCGAGTAGTAGCTGGACCACTGCTTCGTGCCCATTTTTTGCTGCGCACGATAGCGGCGTCTGGCCGACATGATCTTTTGAGTCGATATCGACTTTGCCTGTCGCGAGTAGTAACCAGACCACGGCCTCGCGCCCTTCACTTGCTGCCCATGATAGCGGTGTCTGGTCATATTTAGTCTTAGAGTTAATATCGACCTTGCCTGTCGCAAGTAGTAGCTGGACGACGACCTCATGTCCACCCGTTGCTGCCCGCAATAGCGGCGTCCAGCTATCCTCATCCTTTGAGTCGATATCGACTTTGCCTGTCGCGAGTAGTAGCTGGACCATGGCCTCGTGTCCCTTCGCCGCTGCCCACGATAACGGCGTCCGGTTATTCTTATCCTTTGAATCGATATCGACTTTGCCTGTCGCGAGTAGCAGCTGGGCCACGGCTTCGTGCCCTCCCTGTGCTGCGTACGATAGTGGCGTCTGGCCATACTTATCATCCTTAGAATCGATGTTAACCTTGCCTGTCGCGAGCAGCAACTGGACTACAGCCCCGCGTCCGCTTCCTGCTGCCAACGATAGCGGGGTTCGGGCGTTATATCCATCTCTAGAGTCGACATCAGCCTTGTCTGTCTCGAGTAGCAGCTGGACGATGGCCTCGTGTCCACCCTCTGCTGCCCACGATAGCGGCGTCCGGCCGAGGCTCTTATCCTTGGAGTCGATATCGACCTTGCCTGTCGCGAGTAGCAGCTGGACCACGACCGTGTGTCCCCTCGCCGCTGCCACCATTAGCGGCGTTCGACTGCTAAATTTACACTTAAAGTTGAGATTGACCTTGCCTGTCGCAAGTAGTAGCTGGACCACGACCTCGTGCCCTCCCATTGCTGCCCATAATAGCGGCGTCTGGTGGTCATTGTCCTTTAAGTCGACATCGACTTTGCCTGTCGCAAGTAGTAGCTGAACGACGGCCCCGTATCCCTCTCCAGCTGCCCACGATAGTAGCGTCCGGCCTTTCTTATCTTTATAATCGATATCAATATTATCTGTCCCAAGTAGCAGCTGGGCCACAGCCTCGTGCTCTCTCTCCACTGCCCACGATAACCCTATCTGATTGTGTTGGCTTTTCGACGTGTGCGGATGCTCTTCTCCAAACGCCATCTCATATTCCTGTATTGCCTTTTGAAGTCTCTCTACTGCCTTTTTATACTCTCCTAAGTCATACAGTACCATTGCAACGTTCCATGCTCTAATCGCTGTATCCAAATAGCCTCCTAAACCGGGCTTTGAAAGTTCCGATATCCAATTATTTGTTCGTATCAAAGCTTCATAATCTCCTAGATCTTGCAACTTCTCAGGGGAATTTTCCCAGCTCCAGATAAGTAGAAAATCACGCGGAAATGTTACTATCGATCGTACAAGCTCTGACCATTCGGTGTCTCCACTCCCAGTCTGTTTACCCTCTGGAGAGGCTGCAATTCTAATAATAATAAAGAAATCCATGCATGGCCGAATAATGATTGGCTTTGAAGCTCCTTGTAGAATGCAGATGATATCACCTTCCTGAAGACTTTTCACCGAAAACTGGAGAGTCCCGATATTGAGAGAATTTTTCGAATATCCCACATGCTCTGATATGTCAATAGAGATTTTCACCTTCTGTCTGTCACCGCTTTCTACCAAGGACACCTGACCAAGAACACAGCCTTTGCTCTTGATTATTGCCGGATTCTCACTGCCCCAAGTTTTTACATCTACTTGCTTGTGGAGGAGAAACTTAATAAGATCTTTGAAGAGATTTTCCCACAGAACCTCGTAGTCAGGCAACAAACCAGCTGCGCTAGGGTCGTCAGAGCTCATGCCAAGCAAAGCATACACCTTATCGACAGGATAGGTAGCTTCGTGGGTATGGAACATGTCTATTAGCTCGCCTAAGGGTCGTACATTGAGAGAGGCCCTGCCTGGCAAATTTATAATGTGCTTTGGCCTGAAGACTGCTCCACTTATCAGGTAGATTATTGAACGGATTGAACTCTCTAAGTCTTGGTGGGCTTCGTAGAAATAAGTTACACCTGAAGAGAAGGCGTACCCATCGATCTCCGTAGAGCCACACATAATTAGGATATTCCGAGCTGCAGCAACTTCTTGAAGTACCTACATAGATCTTTTAGTTATCTCTACGTTTAGACTCGAGCGTCGAATCACTTACCCAGATGCGCCGAAACCATGATCTCTGAAGTAGTGCCAAAATTGACAGCTTAACCGTGGTTTCCTTTAAAGAACCCGGAGACTCATTTTCTGCCGCAATACGTAGCCTTTCTAGTGCTGTATCGCTATTTTCTGCTGCCTCTCCCAGCCAAACAAGTATACGGGTCGCTTTACTATAGATTTTTGCCATAAGCTGAACCTGTTGACCCTGTTCCTTCAAGTCCTCTTGGTTAATGCAGATGGCATCTATCCATAGAATTCTCTCAAAAGAGGAATCTCGAAGACGTAATAGCGCCGCATGAAGGTTTTCTGTCACAGCTAACTTTCGCTTGTTTATGGAGATGGAACGCGGCTTCTCCGAACCACCCCATGTGTAGGATAAAGCCTCGTACAGATGACATCCTTTGCCTGGATCCTGTAGGCTGTACTCTAAAAGCTCACATTGTATTTCGGTCCTCTCTATACTCTCGTTTCCGAGAGGCATTAGGCGGAGTAAGCGGATGCTGTCAAGCCCTAGCGAAAGCGGGGAATAATTGTAATGTGACATTGTGGAAGAGCTCGTGCACGGAATGAATTCGTGCGTGTTGGACAATTCTAAGGATGAACATTATGAGCCCAACGTTCTCGTTTGGGCTGCAGCTGTGTGCGGCTCTGCGCTTCTCAAATGCCTACTGACCTTGGGGGCCATTCAGCTGCAGAACGGATTGATCTAGCAGTCAACGGCATTTGTTTGCGTGGACATGTGCACAATACTATAAGGAGCAAATCAATGTCAACACAGAAATATATTTTTACAACGATTCCTCTTCGCTCATAATAATGGCACATCATTTTGTCAAAGTGACTTCGTAGTTGATTGATAGACGTCTCGAGGTTCTCGGGTTACTTACTAGACTCACTGGGTAGAATAATTCCATTGGTTAACACGCTAAATTCATCGCACGGAGACGAACAATTCCTCGGAGATCCGTGAGCCTTGCTCCGTTGCTGGCTAGGATTTCTGGTCTGGTATGCATTCCCCACATTTCAGCATATGGTTTTTTTTCGACCGAATTCGTCCTACCAACTACAAAGACAAGAGCTCTATATTCAACCGGGAGAAGGCAATATCACGAAAGCGATTGTACATCGAGTATTTTCTACGTAACTTTACAAGACTCGGAAATGCAGCCCACGACTTACAGTACTAAGAAGAGTAGCTGCAACTCATTCTCCTCGGAGATATTGTCGATTTCCCATACTTTGGAATTTAACACTTACTTCTCTCTCAGAAGTTTCTGGATGAACAAAAATAGACCGTCTGGCTTCATTATCACCGTTTAAAATCGAGTAAAAGAGGGGTTGAGTAACGACTGATTCTCTAAAGCAAAACCTAAATCTAACATTCCAAATGTGAAATATCGAAAACATAAACGAGCGCAGCAGAGGCTAACAGTTTTCCAGTCATTTTACAAAGCACTCCAATCCATACTCTTGAAGGTCTCCTCGGTCCCAACCAACTCTGCGGTGATTCCCAAATCTTTCTTGGTTAGTATGTCTTCTCCAGACCAACTTTTATCTCCCGCTTCATGCCAGAACTCCATCATGATTCCTATCTCATGGCCCCACATGGGCCAGACGGAGTCGAATTCTTTCAGATTTGCCGTCTGTACATACACAGAAGGCTTACCAGTGGCTCTTGACCATGTCTCAAGCATATCTCCGATGGTGGTATCCTCGGCGTAAGCGAGAACAAATTTGCGGTGTGTGAGCTCTGGCTGGGCGAGAATGGCAGAAGCAAACACTCCGACGTTCTTGCTGACGTCTCCCATAGAGTACACTTGAACCGTTGGTGGGGTTGGCTGCATTTGGAGATATTTCCCAGAGGTTTTCTAGCACATAATAGTATTAAACACCCTCAATTGTTTTTTAGAGATAGTGAACTAACCAAGAAGTTTGGTGTGAACATAGGGAACATATAGTTTGCGGCATAGAAAGTGACCCAGAGAAATGTGGTCTTTGCATATAGGGAGGCATTGCTTTTGATGTAGTCGTCGATCTTGTTCTTGGACTCAAAGTGGGGTACCAAATACTTTCCGTTAGAAATTCTCATTGCGTTTGGTAGAGTGCTCCAGATGTAGTGCTTTAAAGTAGAAGTCTTGGCCGCGGCGTTGGCAATGTTAATACCTTGCTGGACTTCAATTTCTATAGCCTTTTCGGGGCCGTTTGCGGCGAAGGGCTCGAAGAAGTCCGTAACACCATAAATTGCTGTCGAACCCTAAGGGAAACTCAGCTAGAGTAAGAGTCAAGTGAAAGTATTCTGCTCACCTCGAATGCTTTGATTAGAGATTGCTCGTTGCTAGCATCGGCTGTAACAAGCTCAACGCCTTGAGCGGCCAAAGCCTGAGCCTTCGCGCTATTGACATTGCGAGTGACGGCACGAATTTTGTAAATGCCGGTTTTCAAGGCATCCGCAACTATTGAACCTCCCTGGGCTCCGGTGGCACCAAGAACAGTAAGAATTGGTGACATTTGTGTGTTTTGAAAGAGTGGGAGTAATGGGTTTTTTAAAATCAAAAATAAAAGACAAAGTCAAGTCGCTAGAGTTATTGTATTGAGAAGATTGGTTGTAAATATGATAGTGTGATGTTTGTAAATGTTGATGGTGATGGTGATGAAGAAAAAAAGTCGAAATCCTCAAGGAAAACACGACTGACAGCGTTCAATAAACGCTGAGATTACCAACCACAACATCTTCTTGGTGAGTAGGATAAATAAACCCTTACCCTGTCCGTAGTGACAGGAGCCTCAGCTAGGGCTTAGAACCAATTGAAGAGCGAGAATACACTATTTTGTGGAGGAGAACCTACTAGAAACACACAGCAGGGTAGGGGCTTTTTATCCTCACTACGAGTAAGAAACTCATTGAATATCCATGAAACATATGACGATACTCATGTATTTGCTTAACAATTTTGTCGGATATGTCACTACAGAATTTTCGGCGTTATGCAGCGGAATGGGATCTTCTCTGACCTGATGCTACTACCAATGAGGTTACGATACTCTAAATTGCGCCGCTATACCTGACAAGCCGCCGAGTGCATCACCAAAACAAGATTTTTAATGCATACACTACCCCGGATTGTGAGGTGCAGGACCTGATTTGGTCGCTAACATCGCTAAAATCGGTAATACTGTACCTCTTCTTCAACGCTCGACTGAACTCGTCCGCCAAGGCCTAAAGTCTGTCTCTAGCCGGCTTATTTCCGGTGAACACGGGTTTGCTCCAAGCTTTGGTACCGATTTCCAGCGGGAGCGGGCTTCCATTTGATTCGCTAGTAGATTAACTGTGCGAAGTTGTCGCCGCGGCGGAAATGTAGCAGATCGTGCGTCATAAAAATTGTACGGTACAAAGAATCGTTTTGATGATGCGCTTTGGTAGGGTTCGAAGTTCGAATGGTATAAAGATACCTGTGTATCTACTGTAGAAAGAAATAAAATCCTAGTCAAATCAACAGCTTCTTGCAATAACAATCATCAACACAGCACTTCTTTAAAGAACTTTTAAGCGCATTCTATCTATGTTGTATATCGCAATAGAGTTTTCTTTACTATTTTTCCATCTACAGAAGTAAATAGGTCTCGATTAAATTGGCAACAGATTCGATGGAAGAAGAAAGAATGGATCTTTCGAAGTTAGACGAAAAGCTGCTATTGCCACCAACGGGTGTAGGCTTCGCTCCTTGGCTGCAGGTTCTAGGATCGTTCTTCTTGATGTTCAATTCTTGTTTTGTTATATTTTCATATTGCTGAATTGTATTGTTGCTAACTATTTGGCTTAGGGGAATTGTGCTTTCATATGGCACATTTCAGGTAAGACATCGATATTATGCGATTGAGATGATCATCTAACGGAAAATCAACAGACTTATTACGGGAATGATGGTTTGCAAACTTCGAGCCCTTCTGAAATTGCCTGGATTGCATCTATCCAAGCATTTCTTCTCCATTTTGTCGGCGCGATATATGGCCGAGTCTTTGATGCGGGATACTACCGCCACTTGGTTTACGCTGGCAAATTCTTTATTGTATTCGGACTCATGATGCCACAGAATACTATCAAGCTTTCCTTTCTCAAGGAGTCTGCGTCGGCATTGGAATGGGATTCTTTTTGGTTCCCAGCGTGGGAATTGTTAGTACCTGGTTTGACAAGCACCGTGGACTAGCTATCGGAATTGTAACAAGTGCAAGTTCCGTCGCGGGTGTGGCCATTCCTATTATGCTTCAGAAACTGGTCCGAGGAGTGGGCTTTGGTTGGGCTGTCCGCATACCTGGGTTCATTAGCTTGGCAACGCTGTCCATCAGTATTGTGATATTGAAACAGCGCTTATCACCAAGGAAACGAAGATCTTGGTTTGAGTTTTCGGCTTTGAAGGAATGGGAATTTTCCCTCTATACTGCGGGAATATTTGTCACTTTCATGGGCTTCTATACACTCTACGACTTTGTCCAATCGGTATGTTACTTCCTTTACTCTTGCTTTGCTTTTTCTCATTGAATAATATACTTTGCTAACGGTGAGTCTGAATCGATTAGTGGGCAATTGCAACGCATCTCGATACTCATGGTATAGAAACCTATTATATCCTTCCTATCATCAATGCGGCGTCTGTACTGGGCCGAACCCTCCCCAACTTCGTCTCTGATACTACTGGCCCTCTTAATGTTCATTTCCCGGCGACTATGATTGCAGGAATTCTAGTTTTGATCTGGCTCCCTGTGCACTCAATCGTACCGCTACTTATCATCTCCCTTTTGTACGGCTTTTTCGGCGGTGCCTTGATCAGTCTTCACTCTGCATCTGTAGCGACAATGACGAAGATATGGCCACATTCGGTTCAAGGCTGGGAGTAGTGTTTGCCGCCATGGACGTCAGTTCTCTTTGACGGGTGCTACTATTCAGTCGCAGCATTGAAATTATTTTGGCGCAAGAATTTGGAGCGGCGTTCTTGTGTTGGTGGGTTCTTCTTTGATGGGTGCCTCAAGATTGATTATTACGAAAGGAAAGATATGTGCAAGGTCTTAATTGTATGATGAATTTCTCTTCTGTGTTATATGGACCTTTTATTACCCTCGTGTATAACTTAGATTTTTTCTGTATCATAGCATTTAACATCATAGGCGTCTTCTGAGCATATATTTCAGAGAGAAATTAGGATCAAATAGAGTGTATTACCTCTTCAAATCTTTTGTCAATTTTGTTCGAGTTTCTGATTTTCCTAACACTTGTTTATTATCGATCCTTTGCCCACTCATGGATAATGTTGAAATGGAGTTGCTGTGGCGTTGTACCACGCTAATCTACCATTAGCGTTTCTCTCGTGGCGTAAAACCTCAGCCTTAAACTTTTTGATCTCGAACCTCAAATAGCAAACTCATCCTTGCGACAACCTGCAATATGGCCGACGTCGAGACATCCACCCCTTCTACGATGGAATTCCAAGATGGCGGAGTGGAGGACCCATCAACGGCGCTCACAACAACTAATACTGAAGTCGCAGCACCAGCGGAGAGAAAGATGAAGAAGATCATACGCAAGAAGAAGCGTCCGGCGCGGCCACAAGTTGACCCTTCGACAATGAAATCTGAGCCGCCTCCTCAAACTGGAACAATATTCAATATTTGGTACAACAAATGGTCAGGTGGTGATCGAGAAGATAAATATTTGTCGAAGACTGCAGCTGCAGGGCGTTGCAATATTGCGAAAGATACTGGATACACGAAAGCAGACAAGGTCGCCGGAAGCTACTTCTGCCTCTTTTTTGCTCGAGGCATATGCCCGAAAGGCTCAGAGTGCGAATATCTCCACAGATTACCGGGCATTCACGACATGTTCAATCCGAACGTGGATGTGTTTGGAAGAGACAAACATTCGGATTATAGAGATGATATGGGAGGTGTAGGAAGTTTTATGAGACAAAATCGCACGATTTACGTCGGCAGAATACATGTTACGGATGATATCGAAGAAGTGGTGGCAAGACATTTTGCAGAATGGGGCCAAGTCGAGAGAAGTACGTAGTTCTAAATTTTGCGATCTGGAAAGAGTAGCTAACATGCCCCAGTACGCGTTCTTAATACTCGCGGTGTTGGATTCATTACATATTCAAACGAAGCAAATGCACAATTCGCAAAGGAAGCGATGGCCCATCAATCACTTGATCATAGCGAGATTTTAAACGTTCGATGGGCGACAGCAGATCCCAATCCCATGGCTCAAAAGCGAGAGGTGCAGAGAATCGAAGAACAAGCGGCAGAAGCAGTTCGAAGGGCTCTACCGGCGGAGTTCGTTGCTGAGATTGAAGGCCGGGATCCAGAAGCACGAAAACGAAAGAAGATTGAAGGAGGGTTTGGCTTGGTGGGATATGAGGCCCCTGATGATATTTACTTTGCAAGAGGAGCAAATGCAGTCAACCCAGTTGGCAGACAGGGTTTATCATTGGAAGAAGAGCAGAGATTAATGATTGAGGCTGATCAAGTAGAGAAGCAAGAGGCAGAAGAGGGCGGTATATTCTCGAACAGCACGCTTGCTGCATTGAAAGATGCGCGGGCTTCAGTTACAACAAAGCCGCAGGCGAAAGCTCCCTCCGGTCCTTTGGTTGCTTATGATAGTGATAGCGATTAGTGATGGCATCTGGCGTTCTGGGGTGGGAAATAAGTCGTAATTATAAACCCAAGAATCGTTAGAGACATGGACAGTGAACCATGACCCAACATGCAGTATTTAATTTCTTTCAGAGCCACATTGATAAGTGAATGGAGTAAAGTATGCGCCTCAGCTATTAAAGATCCTCGAATACAACATTTCATGTCTTCCAATCCAGAGATCCATTACTGGGATGCTCTGGCCTGCATCTTTGATACTGGTATTCCACTCTCGGTCTATGACTTTGGTTATCCCTTCTTGCACTTCCGCACTTGCTAACATCTTCTGTGCATGGTACGGCCCGAACATGCTCGCTCTCACTGCCGCTGACAGCAATGCTTTCACATGACTCAGCATAAACACATAGGCCGTCTGTTGTAAGCTTAAGCCCAAAACACAAGCAATTGCTCCAAACAGTGGACCGAGATGAGCAGAAGCGGGAGGCAGATCACTAGAGCCATCTGAGGTGTTCCCTCGAAGTAGGACTGTGAATTCCTTCAAAACTTCAACAACTTCAACATAAGCCCCTGCCGGCTGGGCGGAGCGAAATGATCGATCCCATATTGACAGGAGAGCACGGCCCTGGGCCACGGACGATCGACGGCCTACGGTGCAGATAATAGCTGCGTCCAGAGTATCATCAAGCTCAACCAGATCAATTGGATTCCGATGCGCTGCGAGAACAAACGGAAGAGTAGATGATGCGTAGGAGGATAGAGCAAACCCCAGGAATGTGGGGAAGGAAGAGCTAGGACGGGTGTGTGCAAGGTAGGACTCCAATCCACTGCTGAAGGCGAAAGAGCCTAAAGGGAGAGCAGAATCCGAGAGTAGCAGAAGGAAATGGTGAGATGAGACAGCCAGAGGCCCTGGCCAGATCAGAGAAAACCCCTAGAGAAGACAGTCCTTCACGTACCATCACTATGAACTATCGCGACTGGCGAGCCTGACAGCGCTTCTCCATTAATCCTACCACGTTTCAAACGGGTCCTCGCTTCCGTGAGACGTCGCTCAAGCTCGGCGATCTCATCACGGATGGCCTGCGACTGCTCGGGCTCGACCAGATTGTTCATCGAGGAAACATTTTACATCGACGTAGGAATAAGGCGGAGCTTGGCTTGGCCACATTCCCTAACATCAGAGCTTACTAAGACGGCTCGTTGGACCTGGTGGACTCCTACAGCGCCTCGCAATTTAAACGAGGCCGCCCCAATGGGCCCCTCAACGACATCTTTAATTGAGCTTCGCCAGTGGATTGCTTCTACAAAACCGGCAGCTAATGTTTGAAACTAAGGGTGATCGAGTTTAACTCAATGACATTTTGTCGATATTTGGGGGCTATGCGTCAAGTGAGTCTCGGCAGGTGGATTGGCCTCGAAGATCTTCATGGCTGAGGCTGCAGGATCAAGGAGCCTGCAGTGAGCGCAAAACATTCACACTTCCAAATGTCTGAAGATATACAGTTCTTCGACCAAGTTTGCCTGTACTCAGGTTATCATCTGTGTTTATCTTGTTGTTTCTACCTAGCAGATTGATTTTACAATGTGGCTAGTATTGGTTCTGTCGTGTAGGCAGCCGCCGCGACTATTCTCGTGTTCCCTAAAGTGATAACCTGGTCTATGGAGCTGTGCAGCGTCCAGGCAATATATCTGCTTTACTCAACAACACTAAGCAATTTAGGACCGAGCTTTTCTCCCCGTATCGAAGAGATCGAAAGCTATCAATAAGTCCTGAGGTCTGTGCCGCAGTCGTGCCCTTAGGGCTGGTGACAGAGTTTGAATTTTGGACATTTTACTGGCTCAAAAAAAACGACCTTCCCTACCTTGTTTCGTTTTAGCCCTGGCACAGCCAACCAACTCAGAGGCTAAGGAAACTATTCCTGGACAGATTTTTTATGGCTTGAGTCACTGCTTGCTCTTATTGCCATTGCCGCCTAGCTATATAATCCTACTTTTCCCCAAAGCTCATATCTCTCTGAACACAGATATTTATATACTATTCTACTTGCAATCTTGTGTCTCTTGACTCGAGAACATATCTAATCATCTGAAAAAAGAAAACCACTATCTATATAGCTATATCATACAGATTGCTTGCCCATCATGTTTATTACACTTGTTTTCCGTGCCCTTCAAGTAAGTAATTCTCTGAAGCTGCTGCCTGAGATCGATTTTGATATCAGAAGCTAACAGAATATTTCTCAGTTAATTTTCGGCGCAGTTGTTCTGGCCCTCTCTGTAGTCTTGATCAATGGATTTGGTCCGGGCCATAACCCTTCAATCATTGATTACGGATCTGTCTGTGGAGGGGCAGGTATAATCATCACAGTTATCGGCATCCTTGCTATGTTCTTCGAGCCTATCAAAGGAATTGTCATACTAGGACTCGATGGCCTTGCCGCTTTTTTCCTTCTTGCTGGAGGAATAGTAAGTTCTACCTACCTACGATCTTTCTGCTGGTCATGTGCTCACGTCTTTTCTCTCTCTAGGCATTTGCAGCTGAGGCGAAAGTTGGAAAGTGCACAGATCAAATATTTCTCGCCGAGAACCGCAAGGTGTACTGGCCGAGCTTAACCAAAGACTACAACACTGATGACCCTAACACTTATGCCCGTCGGTTTGAGGCAGATGCTACATCACGGTGTCAAATGATTCAAGCGGACACAGCTTTCGTCTGGTTTATGTTCGCATGTTTCGCCGTCACCATCTTTCAAAGCTTCAGAAATAAGTCCACCAAACAAGCAGGAGGAGCGATATTTTAGTTGTAATGCTCAGTGTGGAGATTTTGGAAACCGAGTACCAGATTGAGAGTGTGGCGCCTAGTTTCCTTTCGATGACTTGCGAGAACGGAGTAATGATTTCAACGACGACTTTATGATAATACCCCCGAATTCATCATTATTCTGATAATTCCCATCCTTTATTTTGTTTGTTCAACTCAAGTTGTTCGGCAAGTACTTGTTGTTGAATCCTTTTGTATGTGAAACAGGCTTAGGGTATAATTTCCATATTATTTTAGTCAAATATCAAACAATAACACTCACTGGACAGGGAGAACTCGCTTCCTCCTGCCAGAGTTATGAGGTGAACAATCGTGGCTGTGGAAAGCCACTTTGAGGCACGACAGATTGAGAGGATGCAGGAACCTTGTCATTCAATGCCACAGTAAGAAATAAACGAGATGATTGATTTTTAGACATTCAAGACTAGGCGTGACAGCACAGAAAGGAATGGACTGGGGTATATGACAGTGAAGAAAGATAAGGAAGATAAATTCCGGGGCATTTATCAAGGCCTATGAGTCATAATATGTGGGATATAAACATTCGGGTGCCTGCCGTGCCTCGAGGTTTAAGCGACAAGCCTTCCAATAGCTTCATATAAATAAAAGACTGTCGAACCATTCCTCATGACTTCAAATGCCAGTTTCTAGGAATGATAGCAATTTCGACAGCTATTAGTATAGATATAGGCCTGCAATTCCTTTGTGTGATAAATATCTCTTGAGGTTCTAGTTTTCGCATTCGGCTATTTAGTGACAACTAGGGGGGCCTTGAGGCGATATTCTGTGCCGTGAGCGGCGCCATCTTGTGAAATTGTCAGTTTTTCAGAACCTTGCTAAGTGAAGGGGAAAAAAACTTACTCATCTCCAATTGTGCATACTCAAGGAAGACAGGGACCCAGATAGCTACGGAGACTATCTGTCCAAAAGTCATCTGTGTCGAGATGATATTCGTCGACAATTGGAAAACTCGAACTGTGGAGACTATTTGCATAATGAGTCCAGAGATCCCCAGAGCCAGTTGTATAGATAGCCATGATCGTCTTTGCCCAAGTAACCTCAGTCCTGAATGGAGGATCTTTGAAAGTTGTTGAGTCGTCTTCTTTTTTGCAAAGACGGGCTGCCACTTTTGGACAAATTTGAAAGACCAAACAGCCAACCAAATAATTGACCAAAAATCCTTGCAAAAGCGTTTAGTACGGTCGGCGAGCCTCAGAAAAGATTTTTTCTGGACCGGGCCGGAATGATAGATTGTTTCAAATATCCTATAGAGTAGGATTAGAAAAAAAATAATCCAAACTGCGAGTCCGGTAGCTTCCGCCAACTTATAGTATATATTAGAATCTCCTGGCCATAACCCGAATAGGTAGAAATCATTTGCAATATAACACGGCGCAAATGGTGCTAGGTTTCCGCATGACATAATTGGTGCCACTGGAGTGGTATACCAGTCGTAAGATGTGCCCCCCCCAAAATCCGGCGTCGAAGTCCAATAAGTGGAACTTCCTAAGGCCACACAAATAGTTGATAGGGCGAGAAGATATTGAGAATTTCGGCCGCTGATGAGATCTATGTGTGTGAGGGTCAGCATTATAGGGGCGACAGCGTTAGCGGACGTCAACCTAAGCAGGATCCGATCTGGGTCGCGCTGTGCTAGCTGAGTAAGAGGTAACACAATCAGAGCCGCAATCTGGAGTATTGCGGAAAAGAAGCATTGGGCTTTCTGGAATTCAACAAGCGCGCTAGTAAGGGCCTCTAAATGGTGAGTCAAGATCTCCTCTTCCTTAATCAAGTACTTCTTCCGATCATGCAGATTGTGTTTCCTACTAATTCTTTTACAAGCGATGCGACATTTCAAGATGAAATAGGCATGCAATAGCAACCCAAAGATAGAGATGCTGTACTGTAACAGTAATGATATGATGACCTGAAAATTTTAGAAGGAGAAATTTTTGGATGAAGGTAAGTCTTACTCCTAAACCACCAATGTCCGGATTGACGGTTATGGTGCTACCACATACCGGGGACTTAAAGCAGTTGAAGGCATTAGGTCGGTTTAAGGAATCCCCGGACAGAAGATTTTCTAAGGAACAGGAATTTAACAAGTCCAATGCTTGGCAGGCTGAAGAGGTTTGGCAATAGTCGCTAAGGCAGTGGGCAATAGTGGTAGATATGCTGACGGTTAGATTTGATTGATTCGCGGAAATCCCGAGACTTTCGATCTTGTTCACGGCTGTCTCATTTGAATTCGTGCTCTGCAACGTCTTTGAAAGCGCAGGAAACCAGGAGCAAGAGTAAAAGTTAGGCCAAGTAGAGAAAATGGTTGTGACGTTCCCACATGCATCGGTGCAAGATGCATTCGCAGAATCCAGCGAGCATCCTAACGAATCAACAAAGGTCTCGTTGTTGATAAGAGTAGTAATATTTAAACTCGGAAGAAGAAAGTCAAGCCCAGCGATAGCTTTGGCATATTGAGCGTCGGAGACCGCTTTGGGAGCAAGAAATCCAGTACCAGGGAAAAGATTCGAAGCATTCACAGTTGATCCTGCCATCTAAAGCCTCGCCGCGGAAGTCGTGTATACCCAGGAGATAATAGATAAGCTGACCGAAATGAAAACTACCAAATCAAGGAAAAAGTATTTCAATTCACGGTCGATATCAGCCCCTTACCAAAACCTTCGCTTGCTGATGCAGGTCGCAGGTGCATGGCCACATGTTGAGGCGCAGCACCAAAATAAATTTCAGGCAGACAAAGACCTCTGAGCGCTTCCCAGACTTCAGGGATTGGCTCCCAGGAATTCGTGCCAATGGGCAGCAAGGAAAACAACCAGGCAAACAAGCATAAGAAAGCCATACCGGAAGCCCACAGCTTGCAGCCGCGAAACATGCGAACCAAACCAGAATGCATAATCTAAGGCGGCTATTGAACTGGAGAACATCCGCTTCCACTAATCTTGCAGCTATGCGGAGACAGCGCAGCAAATTACAACATGGTAGGTCTCCAAGCGTGTTTTGAGCGTCAACAAGTTGAGATGTAATTGTGGCTAGCTTAACTCGTAATTAGCCCGTAATTAGCTACTGCATCGGCTCCTACCCGAGTTTCTTCTAGCCTCATGTATTTCACATTTCAGTCTAAAGTTGAATGATTTTCAGTTTTTTATAGTTGAAGTAATCTCGCTTTCACGATGGCTGTTACGGATACTTCTCTTTGACTATGACGATTCCTAGTGCGAAAGACATTTCCTGATTGTAGCCAATACTAACTGTGTCTGTCATTAGATCCACACGTCCTTTGTCTTGCAACTAAGTTTAATACTCTTCTTTAAATGATATGTAATGAGATATATTTGTCTTTCGGTTATGAGAAATAAACCAAGTAATAACACTTCTTTGAAATCCAGCTACTACAACCGAGGCACCTCAGGAATTGAAAAAGGGATCAAAGCATAATGAGACGAAAACTGTCTGTAAGCGGATATGATGCTTCTGAGAAGTAGATCCTTAGTGAATAAATAACCCAGAATCTACATACATAACATCTTGAAATATACCGTCGTCATTGATACATGCTAGCTTAAGACGAGTAAACTTCCTAGATATCATTCACCTCCAGGCCTCCAATATCATCAAGAAACCTTCTTCAAAACTCTGGCCTTGATTTCATCAAATAGTTTGATAGTTTCATCATCCAATTTGACTGATTTATAAAAGCTGCGATAATAAGTCGCGACACGTCCGTGCGAAGTACAGTTAAAATTAAACTCTCTTAGTCTTCCCTCCAGCAGTGACCAGCCCTTATTCTCCTGAATTTGTTTTGCCCAGCTGATACTGGGAATAGAACCCCCACGAGAAATCTGATAAGTTTGCCATCGTGCATCACTAAAATTCCATAATAGGTCCAGATATAGAAGAGACGGCAGCTCGGATAGAGTGGTGAAGACCCGCAGGGGAATATTCATCGACGGTGCCTTTATCGATACTTTAAGGGCTACGCAGTGGATCTTTTCTTTGTGAGAGGGGTTGATGCAAGGGAGGTAATTGTACATCAACTGGGCGCTACTGAAGTGGAATTTCCCAACCCGGTAAAGAATCCCACCGCCAACTACATCAACGTACGTCTGACGAGAGATTTGAGAGAGAATGGCGCATTGTTTTGTGATATCGGTGTTGGCGATATTGATGAACTTCTGGCCACATTTTTGAGGCTGGATGATGGCCGAGTGCTCTTCCAGGGCCTGTTCATAGATACGGTAACGAAGTTCTATCGGGAGATTGAGAAAGCCGCCCTGAGGGGTGATATTCTGAGCCCATTCTAGAGACTGAATCGTTAGTCTAAAGATCGGGTTCAAGCATCCTTATGAAATTGCAGGGTTTAAACTTACGTGAATGCCAGTCTCAGGAGAAACTACATGACATATCTTTCCCTCAGGAGTATCTTTTAGAACCTTGGATATCGTTAGCGAATCATTCATCACCCTGCAAACTCCAAAGCATATAAGGAATTTCAGGTCCAAGGCAATCCTACCTCAAAAGCTGTAAAATGCTTAGTTCGAATATTTCGATGAGGACTCCACGATTTCTTCCACTTTCTTGACTTCTTCCTCCGCCTCGCTGAAATTGCGGCTCCCATTCTCCATTTAGGGTTAGAAGGATTTCCATAAGAGGAACTTGTCCATTCCATCAGGGAGGCTCCAAGTGCTGAAGTTTCTACTTCCGCCATAGCGGCTATGTCGATGTATGTAGATGAAAGAGAAAGAAAGACGAGTGAATAATCGAGAAATATGACTTGGACCTTGATGCTGGAGGGAAAGGCTAGGCAGCAACTGCAGCAGCTGCCTAAGCGAGAGCCTATTGACTCCAGTTCCCACCGCCACATGAATTTCAAGGCAAATGCAGAGGGTTTAATTCCTTGATTATAGATTATTTAAAGGGTCAACAGGTCTCTGCAGCCTTACAAGCTTGAGAGCCGCAATGTATATTTTCCCCCAATAACGCCTTCGCTAAAAATAAATATAAGGCAGATTCAGAGGCAATGCCACAACGGGTAGCTCGTAACAAGTGCTTCAAATGCTTTTAAGCTTTCAAAGCCTTCCCATTTGTCTGAAATATGTAGCGTAGGAAATCACTTAAACTCCTCTTTCAGAACCCACCTACCCCTCATTCGACTATTTGACCCTTTTTCGAGCATGGCAATCTCGCCTAGCATATGTTTGAACTCCGCTGTCTGTTGGGGAGTCTTGCACATCCGATCGAAGTGATTGACAAGGGATTGACTAGGCACCGATCCGCCTTGCCTCTTTATAAAATCGCGAATTAACTTCATGAAGTCTTTTCCTCTGGGCGCCCTATCAGCGACTGGAGTGGCAGATCTCGAACTACCAGCGCTTCCACTATTTGATAGGCCCTGCCGGTTTGCCAAGTTAGATAGGATTGAGGAAGAACTAGGACCTACTCCTCGACGGATATTGACCGGTCTTCCAGCAGAACCGAATTCGCCTGTCCAAGTTACGGTGCCAGGCTCGACGGTTCGCGCTGCTTCGCCAGCCTTGCGGAGCTCGGCGGCAGCCTCGGCAGCAACCTTCTTGGCTTCTCTTTCGAGCATATTTCGATCTCCAGCAATTTTTTTCTTTCCATTGATAATCTGGTCGTGTTCAAGAGCGCTATGGACCCCAGAGCGAGCAAAGATGCCTTCCATAAGTCTGGCTTCATCAGATGGAGGTTTCTCTTCATCGGGATCTCCGTGGAAAGCTTCGAGACTTGCAACGCCAGTGAGATTGCGAACCTCAGTATCTGCATCACCCTGTGGAATTGACCCAGAGGCTGATATACCTTGGGCTGCATTATCTTTAACTCCAGGTGCAGGGCTATTTGCTTCCAAACCCGCAGATTCCAGAGTGCTTTTGAACTGGACTTCTGTGCCTCTAAACATTTCACCTGTTTCTGTAGTCGCATCTTCCGACCCACCAAGAGAGAAGAGGTCGTATAAGTCTTTCATCTGGAAAGTCTGCCGTTGTTTTGGATCTTTCAATATTTTATTCGTCAAGAATTGCTTAAAGATCTGTCTATGGTAGATCTTCTCTTCAATAGTCCCTGCTGTCATAAGGCGATAGATTGTAACCTCCTTTTTCTGACCGAGACGCCAAGCACGTTCTCGTGCTTGTACATCTGTAGAAGGGTTCCAGTCTGGATCAAAGATGATAACACGATTCGCACCAGTGAGATTAACGCCTAATCCTCCAACCTTCGTTGTGAGAAGGAAAACATGGAGATCGGGATCATTGTTGAAACGATCAACCAGACTTTGCCTATCTTTGATATTGGTTCCACCGTCCATTCTAAGATAGTTGAACCCGTCAAGGCTTTTAACAAACTCCTCAATAATATTGAGCATCTGAACGCCTTGGCTGAATAATAGAGTCTTATGTCCGAATCGTTTCCACATTTCCAACAGTGCCTTTACAACCTGCATTTTGCCAGATTTATTTGGGTTTCCCCATTTATAACCCAGCTTTCCCCTCAATCGCGGATCGAGGAGGTCGGGATGATTGCATATCTTTCGCAAGATGTCGATCCCATAGAGTGACTGGCGAGTATGATTCATGATTGAACTCATCTCTTCCGAGGATAAGAACATCTCATAGGCGTCCCGCTGAGGCTTAGTGAGCTTACAAAACAATACTTGCTCGCTTTTCTTGGGTAGATCCGAGGCGACATCGACCTTCAGGCGTTGCAGCAGGTATGGGCTAATTGCTGCTTTTAAAGTCTCCGCACATTTAGTTGCTGTTAGAACCTGCAAATTCGTTGCATTCGCATAGCCACCAAGCTTGATAGGCACCTCGAAAGACTGGCGGAAGTTGACGAGTGTACCAAGTCGCATCGGAAAGACGAAGTCGAAAAGTGACCAAAGTTCGATCAGGTTATTTTGCATTGGGGTACCTGAAAGGATGACTCGATTTGCAGTCCGAAGTTCCTTGCAATGAATGGTGATGGCGGTGTTTGGATTTCGAATCTTGTGCCCCTCATCAAGGACAGCATAATCCCAATCTACCGGGATGAGTACATCAGAATATGTCTGTAGACCAGCATATGTTGTGACAAGGACATGCCCATGCTGTACGACTCTATCAACAATTTTTCTTGCAGCCTTCGAAGATTTAGGCTTCCTCTCTACTACCCCATACAGTTCCTCGATCTCTTCCATTCGCCCCTCACTACTCACATTCAACATCCCACTGCCCGAACTATGAAGAATTGATACTCGGAGCGGTGGCCACCATCGATGAAATTCATTGACCCATTGCCGAAGCACTGTTGCGGGAGCCACAACAATGATAGGTTTTGTAAGCTTCTTGCTGTAATGCAACCCGGCTAAGAAAGATATGATTTGAATCGTTTTACCGAGTCCCATCTCGTCCCCGATGATGCCTCCTACTTGCTGGGAGTATAACTCACCAAGCCACTGAACACCAGTTTTCTGGTAATCAAACAAGGCAGGAAATATGTCGCCCGGGAGTTTGATATCATTATCAAAATGGTGATCTGGTGCATCAGGACATGGTTTGAACCATTCATCTTCCTCTTCATCTACAACCGCAATCTCTTCCTCGGAGGCTTGATTCTGAGCGATTTTACCGCGACGTGCTGCGCTTCTCTTTTCCACCCACTTCTTTAATCGAGCCTGATACATCTGCTCATTTCCATCATCAATACCAGTAAGATCTATTTTCCCCTCATCTTTTGACTTCCCCGCTACTCGTTTCTTTGCCGTCCTTGAAGTCATCAGTTCGTCATCTTCTTCATTTCCGTCAAAATCATCAACGTCCTCATCTGATATTCCCGGAGTGAAGTCTTCTTCATCCTCCGAATTTTTGAGAGCTTGCGAACTAGTCGAAAGGCCCTCTAATCTTCTTTTTTTCCTAGGCCGCAAAGAAAATTCGCTCTCGGGTATGCTTATTGGGGCTTCTGATACATCTGCAAATCCTGGTAACCGTAGATTCTGGTGAGATTTCTGTTCCGCCTCCCCTTGAACCTGCTCCTCTCCTTGCTCTGCCTCTTCCTCTGCATCCATTAACACCTCAGTCAGATCTCCATTTAAACCATCTGCTCCTCTCCCGGGCATTCTTGAAAATGGAGTAATCTTGCCAGTACGAATGAGAAAGTCTCTCTGACTCTCATTCGGCATTCTCTTGTTCCCACCGGTAGCATCGGCGTCTCCATTTTCTCCATCATACTGATGTCTCTCATGTATCCTACTCTGAATATCGATAATATCCTTTTTGAAAGCAGTGATATCAGCTTCGATTCGCTGTAGTTCATCTAAGCACCGCTTTCGCCCCAATGGGTTGTGTGCCAGATTGTCCAAGCGCCGCTGCTGTGTTCGTTTCTGGCCTTCGAGCTTTTCAATATTATTGTTGACCTTGTCGATTCGTTTTTGATCCCGCTCGTCCTCTTGTTCAATCATTACCAAGTTCGCTTGGTTTGTGATGTCCCGTTCAAGGTCATCTTGATCTCGAACGTCCTCTGTCAAACCTTTCAGAGCAGTAGCTTCGTCCGTAGCTAGAGGGCCATCACTAACAGGAATTTCCTCGACTGCATCATCTGCGGCGGCGGCAGCAGCTTCTGCAATGCTGTCCATGTCCTCAGGGCGTGGTTTGACATCGGTCATGGCCAACTCGGAGGGGCTTCCCTCGGACTTGAAGGCAATCGAAGGCTCCATGGAAGCATCCATTTCGATGCACCGATTATGACGGGTGGATTAGGGCGATGTGTACATTAGGAAGAGTCTAGACTGGTATTCGAGAAGCTCTAGAGGATACAGGGAGTAAACTGAGACTGCGGATTAGGTGTAAAGAAGGTGTAAGGAAGGTGGAAGCTGAGCCAGCAGACAGAATAGGAGAAGAAGAAAGAAGCTAGATGGTAGAGAATGAAAGATCTTGAAGCCACAAAGAGTTGTGGATTTGAGAAAGAGAAAGAGTGGGCATCGATAGCGTCTTTGTCTTGAGATGGCGAATCTGGATGCGTCATTCACAAGGCTACAACGAAATTTA
This sequence comes from Haplographium delicatum, assembly GCA_037952705.1. Classification (NCBI taxonomy): domain Eukaryota; kingdom Fungi; phylum Ascomycota; class Leotiomycetes; order Helotiales; family Hyaloscyphaceae; genus Haplographium; species Haplographium delicatum. Next base: position 53,480 of record JAPZPC010000079.1, read on the forward strand.
CAAGGGTCTCGGAATATCTCCAAAGCCTTGCTTATAATCACGTGATATGTAGCAAGGTCGACGCAGCAGACGTAAGACGTAGGAGGAGCTGAGATAAGGTGAGATAGCCATCATTACGGTGTATTGCTATTGCTAGGAATTTTTGTTCTTCAGGGATTCGTTCGTATCGTCATCTAATACGTAGCTTATCATAGACGTTCAGATGGGAGAGGTTCAATACCTACCTCGGGCTTCGGAAGCCGTATTTATTCACAGCTTGAAAAGGGATTTTAGAAGATCTGCCGATCTGTTTTGTAAGGAGTAAGACAGTCGACTGTAAATGGAAGAATTATAGAAATTGATCACATCTGCGAAGTACTTCTCGTATAGATATCATATAAATGATATTATTTTGGCGCACCGGAGGTTTTTCCAGCATTTTTCAACTCCGGCATTCATGAGACTCTCGGATAGCGCCAAGTGCACTCCAGGCACAATCTTGGCAATCGTTACAAGACAAAGAGGGAGAGTATCTGGTGGCGGTCCTAATGCCAAAGGATTCTTTGTTGAAGTGTACCAAAACCCTTCCGGTGAGTCTAAAGTGTACTGTGGCTTGGTTTTGAAATTTTGGTGCCCAGACTAGGCAAGCTACAGGGTCCTGCACTGCACCCCCCAAATCAAGCTTCAATGTACAGTACCACCGTAGCTGGATTGTGTTCCGTTTGGAGGACCACAGGTTATTTCACGCTGTAATTGAAATGAATTCAATGGACGCTTGCTTCGTATTCCGTTTCGCATCCTGCGTACCGGCCTGTCAGTACAAAATACGAAGTCGCTAAATAAGAATAGATGAGACTGACTTACACTTACTACTGCGGTATGGATTTGGGAATTCGTCAACGCCACGCCACCTGCATGTGCTTGGGCCGGAATCAGCTCCCTCAATAACGCCCGTCAACACTGGAAGTACAGGGCGGTAAGGTTACCTGTGCTGTGCTGGGCAGGGCAGGTCCCGTGACTCGACGTCGAGAATGCTCCTCCCCGTTCTCCTTGTTCGACCATTATTTTTCACAGGGCCACCTTTTGCGAGCTGTTTCTGCGGATGCTTCTCATTGCTTTCTGCTCTTCCTCTTCCTTTTCTGTGTCGAGCGCGATTTGCAGTTCCTGCTCCTACTCGACCTGCAAATCTTGTCCTCGCCCTTCTCGCCAGTTAGAGTTCGGTAGGGTAGTGATTCATGCACGCGCTAAATTGTTGGTAGAGCGTCAACCAGCTTCTTCCACGACCACAAAACGGCTTCCGACCTCGACCTCTACGTCAGCTTCACAGCTCCACATCATGCATCGTTGACAACGCAAGTGAATCTTCAAAGGCTTCTCTGCCTCTTCTGTGAGGATTCTGTCGCGCGACGCGTGCTCTGACTGGCGCTTGGATCCGACCTCCATAGCCAGCGCCAGTGCGACCTTCCATTGCTCCCAGAGCTTTGCAGACCACCGCCCTGTTTGCAGAGCTTCGCATCATCACTCTCAGGGCATTCTCACGTCCTCTGACTCATCATGGACCAGTGGCAGCAATCATATTCGGAATCCGCTGGATCGTCGAGAAGATATAACGGCAACCCCCCACCAGCTCAGCAGCCGCATCAGGCCCGAGACTTCAACGGCAATCCTCAAGCCCAACCTCCAGCAGGTTTTACTTACGAGCAATATCAGGGAGGAGTGGCCGCTCATTCTCAAGGACTCACCGCTTCTCCAACTGCCACTCCTCAGATGAGAGATGGGAATGGGGATGTAGCTATGCAGGACGCTGGGGATCCTTACAGTGGTATGAAATACCCGATGCGGCCTCATCATCAACAGCACCTTTCTGGTGGCCGAACGGCATCACACCACTCTTCTCAAGAACCGTCGACTACCGCTCAGAGATATTCGCCCATGGAGACATTATCGCCGGGTTCGCCGTATGGTGCGTCTCAGGGACAGAATCAATACGTCTCGCGCCAATCCCCCACAAGACCTGGCAACTATTCGTCACCCAATTCCTACTATGCAAGTCGTCAACAAAACCAGCAATTGCCTCCGATTACGCCGTATGCTTCTAATAACGACGGTTATCCTCCCTCTGCAACTGCACAATTGAATGCCATGTTTGGAAACGACCCCAAATCTCCTCGGCGGCCGGCTCCGCAAGCATCACAAGGCCCTCCTGGTCGTGGCCCTGTGCCAGAATTCGGTAAGATTCGAACGATATCTGATTTGCACCCGAAAGTGAATGCACAGCCGGCCTTTCGGAGAGCAAACCCCGAAGGCGGCTTCATCAGTGTAGGTTGCTTGCAATAGAATTGAAATACAAGCGCTGATCAGATTATAGCCATTGCAAGCCCTTACGAGTCATTTACCTTCGACATATCGCATTTGCAATCCTAGCTTCAAATACGAGTCATCCCGAAACCCTCGCCGAGTCCTCACAAAACCAAGTAAAGGAGTGAAGAATGATGGATTTGATAACGAGGATAGCGACTATATACTTTATGTTAATGACATCCTCGGGTCTGAGGAGACTGGTCATAAGTATGTCTCAAGGTTAACCATTCTTTTAATCTCTGAGACGGTGAATGCTAATAAGTCTTAGAAACCGATACCTTATCCTCGATGTTCTCGGGCAAGGAACCTTCGGTCAGGTAGTAAAGTGTCAAAACCTGAAGACACAAGAGGTTGTGGCAGTGAAGGTGGTTAAGAATAGGACTGCCTATTTCAACCAGAGTATGATGGAAGTTTCGGTGCTTGACCTGGTAAGACTTTATTATTTAGGATGCTAGGACTTGCTGACAAACTTATTTCACAGCTCAATACTAAACTTGACAAGAACGACGACCATCATCTTCTTCGACTAAAAGATACCTTCATCCACCGACAACATCTTTGCTTAGTGTTTGAGCTTCTCAGCGTCAATCTGTACGAGTTAATCAAGCAGAACCAATTCCGAGGACTGAGCACAACGCTTGTGCGAGTCTTTGCGCAACAACTCTTGAACGGGCTGAGCCTGCTCAACAAGGCACGATTAATACACTGCGACTTAAAGCCAGAGAATATTCTGCTAAAGAATCTCGAGAGCCCGATTATTAAGATTATTGATTTTGGTTCTGCTTGTGATGAGCGCCAGACGGTTTACACATACATCCAGTCGAGGTTTTATAGATCTCCAGAAGTTCTCCTCGGACTTCCATACTCGTCAGCTATCGACATGTGGTCGTTAGGTTGTATAGTTGTGGAGCTGTTTCTCGGCCTTCCTTTGTTTCCAGGCTCATCGGAATACAACCAAGTGTCACGGATAGTAGAAATGCTTGGTAATCCTCCAAATTGGATGCTTGAGATGGGCAAGCAAGCTGGGGAGTTTTTTGAAAAGAGGCATGATGTAGATGACTATGGCAGACGAACATATCATCTCAAGAGTATGGAACAGTACTCTCGCGAGCATGGTACAAAGGAACAGCCGAGCAAAAAGTACTTTCAGGCAACCACACTTCCGGAGATAATTAGATCTTATGCTATGCCAAGAAAAAATATGAAGCAGAGCGAAATCGATCGAGGTCAGTAGGCTAGTTTCCTTATAATAGAACTTACTAACAAACCAATAGAAATGAATAACAGGGTAGCGTTCATCGACTTCGTCCGGGGACTTCTCACAATTAATCCTTTGGAGCGTTGGTCACCCCAACAAGCAAAGTTGCACCCATTTATTACGCAGCAAAAGTTCACAGGTCCTTTTGTGCCTCCAATGAATCTCAAATCTAGCTCTATAAATAGGTCGCCCGCACCAGGTACACAACAGCAGCAACAGGCTGAGGCCCTCAGTAAGCAGCGAGCACAAGCTGCTCAGGCTGCCCAAGCACAGGCTCAAGCGCAAGCTCAAGCTCAAGCTCAGGCACAGGCACAGGCACAGGCTCAGGCACAGGCACAAGCCCAGGCACATAACGCTCAAGTTCATGCAGCAACTCAATCGCCATACTCTCCTGGTGCCCCAATGGGCCAATATCCACCTGCAGCGCCAACCCAGGCACCTCCAATATACAACAACAACAACAACAATATGTATTCTCCAAATGCGAACCACCAGGGTGCACCGCCCCCATATCCTTCACAATCGGGACCGTACAACCAAATGGGCATGATGCAGCAGGCTCCAACTCAGATGCCGCCTGCCCAATACGGACCTGGTCCCGCACAGCAACAGCAGAGCCTCTATGCTCAAGCTACAATGCGATCTGGCCGTCAAAGAGCCTCCACCATGGAGGTTCAGCAAGGTGGTATACCCGTGGCTATACAGAGAGTAGCTAGTCACCTCGACCCAAGCCAGCCTATCCGGCTACAACCAAGTCCAGCGTACTACCCGCCTCCTCCGGATGGAGCTCCTGACGGGAATCCATCAAGGAGAAGAGGCAGCAGAGCTCAACAAGGAGGTCAGACCGGACAAAGAAGCAACCGTGACTTTATTCGGAATCTAGAGGACCGAACCTTAGAGGAGGGGTTCATGGGACAAAGTCAATGGCATTGAGCATTTCGCATTCCTTAGCTAGAGCCTGTAAAAAGCAGGCATACCGACGCCACTTCAAATTTCACCTTAAGCTGCTATATCACAATCAAGATGCACACTAAGACCACGAGTAGTACTTGCATTGATGACATACTCTCGATTTGGCGTCGCTGATTATTCCCTTATTAGCCTTGTTGGTCAACATGGAGAAGAAATCATGATACCCGCAGAGAGGGGTTTACTTAAGAGGACAAGCCTCTTTCTTTTTTTTTTTTTTTTTTTTGAAACAAGTCGAGCTTGCATACATAACGTGGGAACGAGTCATACTAGCATACCACCTTCACCCCCAAGATTATTTTTGGGTTAGATTCTCCAGATCGAGAGGAATGGGTGGGGTGGCTGGCTGGCTGGCTGGATGGACGGATGGACGGACCAATGGATGGATCGGGCTCAACTGATTCTGCTGAGCTGAAAAATGAAAAAATTGGACTGGATGGAGTTTACAGAGCATGCATGTAATTTATATAGTGCATGAGAATGAATCAGCGCTGGAGCTGCTTGACTTGGATGTTGAAAATTTCGACTGTCCTTCGTGTGCGTGTGTGAAATTGGTATATATACTTATGAATTTTTCGTCTGCCAGCTGTAAATTTATCGGGACTAATTTTAATCCGCGGTGAGAGTTTGGGAAGGGAAGATATTTTATTCGGCCAGGCCGCTGTTCTATTGTAGTACACGATAATGTCATAAATATCTTTTTGAGAGAACAAGCCTAAGTAGCAGGAAATTTGAACTGCAGTCTCCGTTCCAACTTTCCGGTATTGTTTCCTTGGAGCGCAGATATAACGCCAGATTCAAATAGACAAGAATTCGTCTTCATCTGTCAGTGCTAGATTCCACAGGGGAGAGAGGGTGTGGAATTCCAAAATCGCTTGAAATGAGGAGTACGTGAAATGAAGTCGTTCATCTGTAACCACGGCCGCGATCACGGCCTCCTCGATCCCAGTTATTGCCACGGCCTCGTCCCCGGTTTCCGATCAAGTTGTCACTGTAGAGTCCCCGTCCCCGCCCACTTTCGTGACGTTTTCCCTCCCTGTCTTCAGTCTCCATGTGATCCTCAAAGCCATATGTACCATCCATCACATCGTCCCTGTTGTTCAAGTCACGTCGCTGCTCTCGGCTACGCTCGAGCGGAGTGTAGCGTTCGGAGTCTCCATAAGAGCGGTCATCAGACCGATCATTAACTTTATCAGCTCGTGGGCCAGTAGGGACTTGTGCCGCGGAGGCTACTGGAGCTTGCTGGGCAGGCAACTTTGCACTGGCAGGTAAAGGCCCGACTTTATGATAGACGTGAAGTACGTTGCCGTCGGCCTAATCATACCGCTGGTTAGCTCTAATATTTACTTAGAGTGAGAGCAGACTCACATTTTGATTGTTGAAGGTGTCAACTACATTATCTGCGCCTTCCTTGGTCTCAAACACGAGCTCTGCGATGACCCTAGGTCGCTCAGCAATAAGTCGACAACTCAGGATCAGCCCGCCTGTGGCCGTCATAGCGCTCTCTATATCAGCTGCAGAGGTGCCGAGTGCTAGATTCTTGATCATAACAATATATGGGCCAGCAAGTCCCCGGATTGAGATCCCTTGGGATGGTTTCGCAGAGCCAACAATGTTGAATTGACTGTTGAGTGCTGGAGATGAAGCTGATCCGTTGAGAGCATTGAATAAACGATCACCGCGGTTTGTGCGACCTGCTTTTGGACCACGAGGAGGCAATTGTGAGGCTTTGGGAGCGTCCGGGTTATTCAAGGCATGTAGATCGTGGGTCCATTCGGCATCAACATTGCCCGCTGGAGGCTTGGTGGAGAGTCTTGCTGGCTTGGAGGTAGAAGCACTTCTCTATATGATATCAATATCGCACTTTCCCGTGCTACAGGAATATTCAATACCTTGGAGACACCAGAGGTAATTCGACTTGCAAGCGATGGGACAGCACCAGCCTTGCGAGTGTTGCTGGTGCTGGGCCCAGGCGCGCTCTTTCTACGATTCTTGCTGAACATCTCCTTGGCAATGGCCTCATTCTTGCGACGTTGTCGGTCTAACTTGATGTTAGCGAACACACGATCTAAACATGAACAGTGCTAGGTGGTCCAACCTGTGGCAAGCATTTCATTCAAATCCAGCGCGGCAGTCTTCGTGGGAGCCATCGTAAATGTACTGCTAAGTTAGTGGATGAAGGGTTAGTACGGTCTTGCGCAAATTATTGGCCTACTTCGGTCTTCTAAAGACAGAAAAACCAGTGACCTAAACCCTGAACAAAGTTGTTGATGGATTCAAGGAGAGGCAGATGGGAATGAAAGGAGGACGCGATCTAGTACAAAAAGCGCTGAGCACCAACATGAACTGGCGCACGGCAGACGGGACGCATTGGCGAAGCGGGCGGTGACGCTAGCCCAGGGCAGGAGCGACCAGGCCCCCCCTTTTTGCTTTCCCGATTAGGTATGCGAGGCTGAGGGAAGAATGCTGGCCAAGTCAGTGTCAATAATGACGAACTTTCATACTCTGCTGCAGTTTCTACACAACACAATCCATCCAACTATTCTCAATTCTGTAACTGTACAATTTTGGTATAGGTATGTCCAGCCCCCAAAATCTAATATTCTATTCGTCCTCACGAGATCTCATGACAAGCTCTGGGTGTCGAAGAACGGCCTTGAATAGCCACTCCTCAACCTAGATTTTTTTTTGAATTCTTTTTTAACACTGAACTTACAATCCGTGCTATAGAAAAAGAACACCAATATGGATCCAGCATTGTCTAGCCAGGCAGTATCGATGCCAGCGGAGCTCGGCCATTCTCAACATACGCCAAGCTCAAATTTGAAGACTCCCCAAGGGCTTACCTTGATTGAAAATGACATCTCTCCGTCACGTACTTCCTCTCGTAGAAGGTCGAGACTCTTCGATACTTTCAAATTGAGATCACGAAGCAACTCAAGAGTTTCAAACGACAATCCAAGTCCCAAGAGTCTCATCCAAAGAAAATCTATTATTGGTCTTTTCTCTTATTCTTCGACACGATCACGAAAACTTCCTGCTTGGAAAGGGGCTTGCAGTACTGAAGCCGCTAGACCAAGTACCACGTCCCCTTCGAAGGAAAATGCCTTTGATAGTAAGCCTTTCTCGATAAGGCAAATCTCACTACTAATAAGCTTCAGAAGGGTCGTTTTCGAGAAAGATAAAGCGACGCATGAGTTTTGGTGATATACTAGGATCAATATCTCACAACATTTCTTCAAGGCGGAGCATGGTTCCCCAAAATGCTCCAAGTCAAGCTGAGAATTCTTATGCAAAGGGCGTTGAGGTAGATAATGATGCCCGACAACCAAGCCCTTCCAAAACGTTTCAGCCAATAGAAATCTCCCAAACCTCAAGGAATCTTCTGCCTCCTTGTATTTCGTTTGCACAATCGAGTTCGGACAACATAGACTCATTTGCAGCACGATTGGAGCGAATGGTAGATGGTAAGTTACCTCGTGGACAATCGATGAAAGCCCTATACAGATTTAACACACAAAAGATTTTAAAAGTCCCGAAATAGGGAATGATTTGAAATCAAGCCGATGTTCTACGTCTTCTTCTACAGCTTGTAAGTCCATCGAATAAATTCCCTATTTACCCAATAGCCTTGGCCCTGATTGCCTTGTAGGCGCTAGCGACACTCAAGAATCATGCTCTTACTACAATCCAGTGGTTTTAAATATGTTGCCACCACGTCCATACAATATACCACGGGTACAGACACCGGATTCCTACCTATGCCTCCTCATTGATTCGCATATCGGTCTTGAAAATAACCCTAGTCCCAGCCAGGAAAGCCAAGAGTTGTCGCCAACCCCATCCCCTTTCAAAGCCCAAGCAGTCGAACCGACAGACTTTCTGGAGGATAGATACTTCGGTCAGGATGCAGAAAGCCAAAGGTATTGGCTGGTTTTACCAGCTATGAAGAACTTACTAATGCCAAAATTAGCTCACCACTTGACATAGTTTGCAATGAAGAGAAACCCCCAAGCTATACCGAAATAGATGGAATCCAGAACATGAATGTTCAACACCAAAATGGAATACCCCAAATTACGATTAGCGAAGTTCGATCATCTACAAACGCTGATAACCTTGACCTCAAGTCCCAACTGAGATTAGAAGAAAAATATAAACAACAGACGCCCGTCTTGGAAGAAAGCTTCCCATGGAATTCTAAGTTGTTCTGGAGCTATAACATTAATCAATTAGCCCAAAGAATCAAGTTGACGACTGCGATAATGAGTAAGAACTATCACCTAAGCGAATCATCTGCTGGGCGCTCAGGCGAGCTTTCAGGGCCTACTTTGATTCCGCACCAGAGATCCGATGAAAATAACTTTGAAACAGAGACAGTGGATTGGTCTTCGATACGGGAATGTAGTCGTATTCCAGAACAGGTATACTAGACTCTGGTACTCTCAGTTTTTAACCTAAATATTCATTAATCAAATCTAGGCAAAACCAGTAAGCGCACAATTTCCGAAAAAAGAGCCTTCGGAAAGGGAAATTTTTCCAATTGACAGCGCAGATATTCTGTTGGATTCTAGAGCTGAGGGTTCACTCGGCTTTCACACATCATTGCCCCAGAAATACCCCGAATCAACTGTCATTGATACCGATGATGACTCTCTAATTGCCAGCTTAAGTGGGTTTCTTAATGATTTTGACGGATTAGACACGCGTCCAATAGTAACTGCTCAGTCTCTATTCAATGAGCGTCGCAATAAGGGTTCAACATCTTTGAAAGGTCGACAAGCGTCAACGGCCCTGGTGACAGTTGAATTCCCAAAGACCGTAAACTTAGAATCATACAAAGAAACGTACGGATGCAAAAGCGAAGCCATACTTGCTCTATGCGGTTATAAGTTAAGCGAACTCGCCAATTTTTGCACGTTTGATCCCCGCAGTCGGACAATCTATGCTCACCCACTGGAGGCCAGAGTTCCAAGTCCAACTGAGCTGAAGCAGAAGGATTTAGAAATTCTGTGGCTTCCCATGCAAGAAGGGACTTGTGGATTTGGTCCGACATATTCTGTCACAATGGGCGACCTCGAACAAGCGTTTTCCAAGCAACTACTACCCAGAAATTTTGACAAGGACATTCTTCTCACACGAGAAGAGGGATTAAAAAATTTGGAGGGAATTGGAGCAGAGAGTTCTAGCTATGTATCTGAAATCAACCTCGGCTCTGGAAGCGAGGATTCAAGCATTTCGTGCAATTATAACAGTTTCGGGGTTCATTCTGAGCAAGAAAACTACATCCAGCTACGAAATTCAAGCTCAAGGGATTCCCTGATTGGATTAAATTCGGCACTCCAAGAACAATCTTCTGTATTTGGAGGCGACCTGGACTCCGAAGACACTAAGAACTCTTTTGGGAGTCAGTGCTCGGAGGATATAACTTCAACCGGGTCCCTTTTTGAACGGATTGAACACAATAACTCTTCTAGCGGTTTGTCAGAAGCCAGAAATATCATATCAGGTCTGAGACCTTTGGCCACTTGGCCAGAGCTTGGACGAGCTTATATGGCTGCATGTTCAAATTCAAATTTTAGGGAATCTGAAAAAGGGGATCAAAAGGCGGTTGACAATGACATTAAAAGAACGAAAGAAATTGGCTTGAAGGAAGAAGTCCTACCACGGAATGATTATAAGACCAACGATTTTTATGAAGTATCAATGGAAGACCATACAGAATGCGACCTCCAGCGTTTCCCCATATCTTCTATCTGTTCTGAAACATTGGAGACGCAGCGCTGTGAGGCCGGCCAGAAAAATTACGCTATGGGAGAGGGCGTAACGTACCCTTTCAGTCTACTGTCTGCCACAAATGAGGGCAAAGACCCACTGAAGGACTTAGCGTTGTTTGAAGAAATCTTTATACAACAAGGCCATCATAATCTCAACAGGGAGCATGCTGTTAACCATGCTCTGGTAGAAATCGAGCCGAGAGGGAATCCTAGTGCTTCCATACTTGGATTGGCTAACGATGTAGATGAATGCCTAACTCTTGGAGTAGAATGCAGTGAGAGGCGAGAATCGTCAATACCGATTGATTATTGCGACGTTGGCGAGAATAGGCAAGATGTATCAACACAGTTGTCACCTGATTTCATAATCTCCGGTGTACAAGAGGCAAGAAAGAGTCAAAAAGACGCTGCAGTCTCCTTTACAACAAATGTTGATGCTCATATTCCTAATAATCACCAGGCCCCACATCTTGATAAACAGATCTTAGGGGAAGAATCAACCGAACATTCAATGGTAGAATTGCATGAAGGCAGCATACGTTCCGTCGGGGCAGATCTTGACTTGGTTGAGTTTCCCTGGCCTAAAACATTGAATGGCATGCATGGGGGTGTCAAGTTAGAGAACTTGAATTTGCGGTGTATCGGAAAAGCAGCCCGTCGTAATGAGCAACGAGAAAAAGAAGCGGCTGGCAAAGTCCACGCACTTGTTGACATCTTCCAGTCCCGCGGTCTAATGCCTCAAAAGCTTCGGTCAGCATTCCATACACCATCTTGGCCTCCTCGACTTGTCGGCACCTCAGCGGCTGCATCAACTCGCATTGTGAGCAAGTCTGGCAACGTCTACCTACCTTCTGGAACTGTATGTGTAGCAACAGGCGACTCTTCCAAGAAATCAAGCCCAATCAAAAGAATTCCTACACCTCACTCCCCATTCGGTAGACCAAGTTCAGTGGACACCGATGTCAGCTCAATGTTTGGCGAGAACCTGGAAAGAGTGGAGAGATATGAAGCGGCAGAGGACAAGGAGAAAGCACGGGATACAGAAATATATGGATAAAAATGGAGTGCTGTCCCTCATGAGGGTTTGAGAGCTCGGAATAGAACTAGACCAGACTGATGATACGGCTGGAGAGTCAAGAGATGACCGCTGGCAACTGACTTGCAAATATCTCATAGGATAGAAATTCATTAAAGAGGCTGGTAGAGAGAAATTGTCGGTGATGGAGGGCATCAGATGACACTCATTATTGTTTTGAACCACAGAAGTCTATAGAATTAGAGACAATACAGTTTTATGTCTCAATTAAACTCCATTGGATTGTGGAGATGAACATTTGCGGAGGTGAATGTTCATCTGGCCTTCTATATGGCCCAACATATTGTACAGTGAGGCGTCGCTTCAGTCCATAATATAAATACATTTGCCCTAAGATCCCTCAGATCAAGCTGCACATTTCGGTATCCCGACATTTCCAATGACTGGAAGAATTTTAAGGAATTTCATTCCGTACGTCGTTGAGAAAGGCCGCTCTTGTGTCGACTGATTTTTCAGCAGATCGATACTGGCGCCGGAAAGTTCCTGATGAAAATTTTTTTAGGACCTGCTCTTCCACGGTAGGATCTTTGGACTTAGAAAAGGGTGCAGTCTCATTGAGAGCCTGCTTAGCGCGTTTGGTTGTAGCAAAGCGATCAACTAAGGCGGAGAGCGTGCCGCGTTGCTTCTGGAGAGACGGGTATTCTTCCTGTGGCACCATAGCCTGGTGCATCATTTTATCCAAGGCGCTGATCATTGACTTTACTAAACCTGCAACGCTGTCGGCGTACTCTTTCCGGTCGCGAGGATCCATTCTACTGAGAGAAGTTTCTTGGGAGAACAGGATGGCCTTGATGTTCAACATCGACGAGTCAAGTCGACCGAAGGCGTGGAGGACTTGCTTTCCTTGTGCAAATTTGGAAGACTCATTCTGTCCACTTGAGCTAACCTCGTCTGAATAAACAGGGGCGGTGACTGCCAAATCAAGGTATGACTGGAGAGCCTTGATGTCTGGATTTACCAGGTTGTTTTGCATAAAATCGAGTATTTTATCTGCGTTTTTGAAGGAGCTTTTGTTCTGTTTATCACGAAGACAAGTGGACATTGCGATGCGGAATGTCTTGGTCTCCATATATGATTCGGGCATTGTGGTAAGCAACGTTACCGTCTCCGTGCTTGCCCTTGCCACACGGAGGACTCGCAGAAAACAATGGAAGTTATTCGAATCTGGGGAGACGTTATACCTCCCCGTGAAAACGTTCCAATATTTATTTGCGGCGTCTTTCATCTTGAGTTTTAAGAGAGCGTCTAAGAGGAGTGACAGTGAGTTATTCCCCGGCCTCGCATACAAGCCCACTTTTGAGTCTTTTGACCCAGTCGCCTTTGGCAGAGCCACAGGTCTGAAGTTTGCGAGAGAATTGGCCAATCCTGTATCATCTAACAGCACATCAGATGACAATTCTCTGTTCTCGTGGTCTTTAGGAGACTTCGTTCTTCCTTGGGCTGACGGCTCGATTCGATTCCGGGCATTCGTTCCAAGGCGCGGTACTGGGCGAGGAACATTCATAGTTTGCTCAATTAGGGACATGATATCATCCCAATCTTGTACTTCCCCGAGCAGTAACATTCGGCCCATTGATGAAACAAGTTCCTCATCAATCCATATGTCCCCCTGCTGCCACCGTTTCGTAACATCTTCCCAAATTTGTCGCGCTTCCAGAATCGCCTTCTGAATAGCTTGCCTTTTCTGCATGGGTGTCATATAGTCTGCTCGAAGATCTGAAGCAGTATTCGACTGTAAACCATTGATTATGGTAGTGAAAGTGAGATTATTCGCCGCTCTTATACCCTTCAAGGGTATATCACTCGCAATGGTGAGCATAGCATCTATATTTCCCGCTCGTGCACACATCTTGAGGATTGCATTCATATGTATAGTATTGGGCTTGACTGTTGATTTTTCGCTGAGCATCGAATGGTATATGGAAATTATTTTTGGAAGAGAGGCTTTCACGCCAATTTTGGCTTCGGAATAGCCATTAAATATAATAGTGTACGTATATGCATCAGGAAATTGGGCACGTTTTTTCATCTAAAAAGGAATATAAGCTTAAAAATCAAGATTTTAAGGGGCTTGAAGTACTTCGTTATATGTTTTCAAAGCGGCATTTGTGAGGCCTCTTCTTATTTGCCAATCAATCAAATGATTCCAACTAACGACACACTGTGTATTTTTACTGGCAGCTCGGACAGTTGTGACGGCAGTTTCAAAGTCGTCACCTCTCAGCTTCTGCCGTACGAAGTCTGCAAGCTTTAGGGGATCTTTTAAGTAGGTGAGATTCTTCGCGATAGCTTGATCTTGGTTGCGATCTTTCATCGGGATAAGCCTTTCCTCCCTCGCCTTTGGATAGAAGGAGACACCATCTTTAGTTCCGTCATGATTTAGCTCTTCACCGGCCTTTTTAAGATAAAAAGAGCGTCTCCTTATGGTCCTAGAGGAAGTATGTCCTTGTCTGCGATTGACAGTGAATGTTGAATAGGAGGATCGGCATGCTAGAGGAGGACTCTCGATAATTGTTCGTAAGCAGTGCTTCACACATGCGGAACAAGTCAACATTGTAGACTGGAGTTTAACGGTGGATTTGTTACTGATGGACGGCAGTAGGAATATTTTTTGCGATATCAATGGTTGCCTCATAGGCGAGGCAGTTATGCATTTAGCTCATCCGCTCGTACTCCACTAGAGGAGCAGGGGTGCGCGTTTTCGCGCGTCCTCGGCTGGACCTTTACGCGTGAAGAGCTCTAAATCTCGCGCTCCGAGACCTAATCCTCCTAACATCAGACAACAACTTCTACACTTTGTATACTGTTCCCAAAGAATCAATTCAAAGAATGGTATAATACTTTTCAATCTTAGACCTTCAAAATGTCGAAAGCCGCTTCTGCACGCGCAAAGTTTGCAGAGTTGAGAGCTCTTCGAGAGTCTGGCAAAAAGCGTCTCGACACATATCAAGTCCACCAAGAGGCAGATTTGTATGAAGAAGTTGACGAGGATGGGTACAAGAAAGTTGTACGTGAGCGTTTGAATCAAGATGACTTCGTCATCGATGATAATGGTGAAGGGTACGCGGATGACGGCCGTGAAGAATGGGATACTAGAGCGGGATATGACACGGAGAGCGAAGAGGAATTACCTGTAAAGGGCAAATCTGGAAAGGCTGGTAAATCTAACTTCAACTCCCTTGTATGATCTATCTAACAGTTTAGCAAAACGAAAGCGAGAAGAGGAGAAGGCGAAGAAGGAGAGCATGGACAAAGGAATTAGCAATTACTTCACGAAGGGTCCTGCAGCAGCTCAAACAAAAGCAAAGGTAAGTCGATCAACATTTTCCGCATAGTTGAGGTTAATAAAAAATTTCAAAGCCTGTCAAGACAAAGGAAGACGATGATTTCCTTGCGGATCTACTTGGTGAAGTTGACACGAATGTCCCTCGACCGATTGTGCCAACCAACAAATCTCGTCGAGTTCAAGAGAAGCGTAGAACTCGAGCTTTATCCCCTTTCCTTAATGAAACTCGGCATCATGTCTCTAAGAAAGTTAAATTGCTCGATGACCGAGCACCAGCGACACCACCAACGGAGGATTATGGCGACGATGGTTTCATCAATGGCATGGATGACGATGACATGCCTATGAGCGATCCTCAGCCATCATCTCCAGTCGCCAAAGCAGTAGAAAGAAAGTCACATATTGCTATTAAAGCTGAAGAGGAAGAAGAAGAAGACATGATGGAAGTTGCCCAAGCCGATGGGATTGCAACAGCGAGTGTCAATATGTCTGGTACGCGGCCAGTACCAAAAATAAAAAAATCGGAGGCATACCCTTCTCCAGCTAGCTCATCCCCAACACGTCCGCCAACTGAACGCGTCGATGCCTCTGCATGGAACAATGTTACTGATCGACTGAATGTTGTTAACAGTAGCCAGTCTCTCGAAACCGGAAGCTTCGGTAAACTTGATTATAATGATGCTATTGAAGAGGATGGTAGCCTTCGCATGTTTTGGACAGATTATACTGAACTGAATGGCAGTCTGTGCCTATTTGGAAAAGTCCAGAACAAAAAGACAGGGGCTTTTGTGAGTTGTTTTGTCAAAGTTGACAATATCCTCCGGAAGTTGTATTTCTTGCCTCGCCAATATCGCCAGCAGAATGGACGCAACACTAGCGACGAGGTTGACATGAAAGATGTGTATGAAGAAGTAGATGAGCTAATGACCAATTTGAGGGTGGGAATGCACAAGATCAAACCCTGCACGAGAAAATACGCATTTGAACTTCCAAATATACCCAAGGAAGGAGAATATTTGAAGCTTTTCTATCCATACTCAAGTATGTCTCCATGTTTTTGATCTAGGTCATAGCTTGCTAATGTTATTAGAACCCCAACTTCAGCCCGAACATCAGACTGGTGCCACTTTCTCTCATGTTTTTGGGACAAACACTCCTTTGTTTGAGCAATTTGTGCTGTGGAAGAACATTATGGGACCATGCTGGCTGAATATTGAAGATGCCGAATTTGGAGTGCTAAACAATGCATCTCATTGTAAATTCGAGGTCCAAGTTTCGCAGCCTAGTTCAATCTCCCCCCTCAGCAATTCAGAAAATCTCGAGGCACCGCCATTAACCCTTATGAGCGTTGCGTTAAGGACTTCTCTGAATGTCAAAGATAATAAGCAAGAGATACTTGCGATCAGTGCAAGAGTCTATCAGAATATCTCTCTTACAGACACAACACCTCCAGAAAACCTGCCTTGCCACTCATTCACAATTATGCGACCTATCGGGGCCACTTTCCCCATCGGCTTTGATGGAGAGATCAAGAAAAGAGCCAAAGGAGTTGTCAAACTCATGAAGTATGAGCAGGAAGTCCTCAGCTTTTTCTTAGCACAGCTTCAGTTAGTGGATCCCGACGTCCTTATTGGCCACCAACTTGAGGGTGTAGATTTCAGCATCTTGATAAATCGTCTTCAAGCGAGAAGAACTCCCCAATGGTCGAGAATCGGCCGTATGAAACGTACTCAGTGGCCAACCTCGATCGGGAAAATGGGAGGTAACTTCTTTGCTGAAAGATCCCTACTCTCGGGGCGCCTCATGTGCGATCTAGCAAATGATGCTGGTAAATCAACCATGACAAAGTGTACTTCATGGAGTCTCACTGAGATGTGCAATCTCTATCTCAGTGGCGCAAGCCGGCGAGATATTGATAATGAGACCGCGCTGAAGACCTGGGCGACAACGAAAGACGGGCTGATGGATTATGTTAGCCACTGCGAGGCAGATACATTTTACATTGCGGCCTTAGCTCTGAAGGTTCAGATGCTTCCTCTGACCAAGGTTTTGACAAACCTTGCTGGAAATTCCTGGGCACGAACCCTGACTGGCACTCGTGCCGAACGGAACGAATACATTCTCCTACATGAATTTCACCGGAACAAGTATATCTGTCCAGACAAGGCTGTCTTCAAGGGAAGGCAGCAGATTGAAGAAGAAAATGCGGATGATGAAAGCGGAGATGTGAAGAAGAAGGACAAATATAAGGGCGGTCTTGTTTTTGAGCCAGAAAAGGGGCTATACGACAAATTCGTCCTGGTCATGGATTTCAACTCTTTATACCCCAGTATCATCCAAGAGTTCAATATCTGTTTTACTACGGTTGATAGGATTAATCTTGTAAGTCATGGCGCAACCGTTTTAAGAATTATACTAATTGAATAGTCCGACGATGAGGACCAAGTTCCAGAAGTCCCTGCAGATCAAGATCTCGGAATCTTGCCAAAACTTATCGCAACATTGGTTAGCCGTAGACGCCAAGTCAAGAGTCTGATGAAAGATAAACATGCTACCGCCGAACAATTGGCCACTTGGGACATCAGGCAGTTGGCTCTAAAACTCACTGCCAACTCCATGTACGGTTGTCTAGGATACACTAAATCTCGGTTTTATGCCCGACCACTTGCAGTACTTACAACTTACAAAGGGCGTGAAATCCTCCGAAGTACGAAAGACCTTGCTGAGAGCAATTCTCTACAAGTCATTTACGGAGATACTGATTCCGTTATGATCAACGCAAATGTGGACAATGTGGAGGATGCTTTGAAAGTCGGAAATGAGTTTAAGAAAGCAGTGAACGACAGGTATAAACTCTTAGAGATTGACATCGATAATGTTTTCCGACGCATTTTACTCCAAGCCAAGAAAAAGTATGCCGCGATCAACCTTGTGCAAGTCGACGGAAAATTCGTTGATAAAATGGAAGTCAAAGGGCTTGACATGAAACGTCGAGAGTATTGTAACCTGTCCAAGGAGGTTTCATCCAAGTTGTTGAACGAGATTCTGTCTGGTGATGAGTCTGAAGTTGTCATCACTCGCATACATGAGTACCTAGGTGAAATTGCATCTAAGATGCGTGAGTATTCTATCCCAACTCAGAAATACACGATTTATACGAAACTTGGCAAAGCTCCAAAGGACTATCCAAATGCGGATAGCATGCCTCAAGTTCAGGTCGCTCTTCGAGAGTTATCACGAGGGAAAACAGTTCGGAAAGACGATGTTATTGCATATATCGTCACAGGGGATGGAAAGTCCACTTCAGAAAATGCCGCAAAGCGTTCTTATACCCCGCAGGACGTGATTAAAGCTGAATCTGGTTTATCACCAGACGTTGAATGGTACCTTTACAAGCAGATATTCCCTCCCGTTGAGCGTTTGTGCGCCAATATATCAGGCACAGATACAGTTCGCCTGGCTGACTGTTTGGGCTTGGACGTTCGCAAATACAGCATCAACAACAATACATCAAATGGCGGAAATGATGTTGAAATCCATCCCCTTGAGAGTCAGATTGACGACTCGATCCGTTTCAAGGATGCATGCCGTCTAACTCTCCGCTGCAGAGTTTGCAAAGCCATATTTGGATTCGAGGGACTCGCTGGCAGCATGGATATTTGTTCCCCATCGGGTATCACCTGCCGTTGTGGACATTCTTTGTCTAATATTTCCGTTCTGGCTCAATTAGAGCATCAGATTCGCCAACAAACGAGCAAATACTACGAAGGCTGGCTGGTCTGTGACGACCAAGCATGTGGTAACCGTTCTAGACAAATGAGTGTCTATGGACATAGATGCCTGGGTCCGAACGGGCTCGGCCATGGATGTCTTGGAAAAATGCGCTACGAGTATACTGAGAAGATGATGTATAATCAACTCTTGTACTTTTCAACACTATTCGATGTTGAGAAGGCAAAGGATGCGGCTAATGGAACAGACAGAGGTACGAGTTGTGTTATGATTATGACGTCCAAAGCTAATGAAATTGCAGAAGTTGTGAAAGCACTCGCTGAACATAATAGGCTGAGATTCGATACGCTGAAGGGAGTTGTTGGAAAATATTTGGATAAGTGCGGTAGGCAGTGGGTAGCGATGGACAGCTTGTTCGGAAAGCTCGGTTTCACAGCTTAATCAATGAACCTTGTGTTTGGTATGCATCGTTTTCGGGGCGTTTATCGGATAATCACGAATTGAAAGAACTTCAAATATAAAGCGTGCACTCATAAATTTCCCCTTTGTATTTGAGAAGTCCTACCATTTTCTCTCACCTTTCAAGTCAGATCGTTCCACTGCTTTATGTCTTGACAAAGGATTATTAGTACAACAAATCTGAAAGAGTCGCTGCGTAGAGAATAATGTATTGTTTGATATCGTCTCAATTGTCTACCAGGTGCTCACGTATACACTCTAGAACAACTCTTTGTTCTATGTGCTCTTGCCTAGTATAAAAATAAGATGCCTTCCCAAGAATGAGAAATTTCCTATCGGAACCACGAGTTCTCTGAATTCTAAACCCCAAGGATATTTTTACTTGGAGCAACTTCAAATCGAAAGGGGGTCTCAGGCACACTCATCCAAAAATCCAAAAATCCCGGACAACTTACATCAAAATGTCGGGTGAAGAGAATTTTGAGACGATTTCTTTAGAGGATCGCAATATACAAGATAGAAGCTCTGTTGCTTCCGCTGGTATGAAGGCTAAGATTTCGAATTTTTTCCACCGCAGAAGAAGTCCCAAATTCCTCACCTTGTGCGGCATCATCGCCCTCTTTATTGTCGTAGCCATTGCCATCTTTATCCCCTGGCTTTTATTCCTCGTCTCGAAAAATAAACGAGACGATGCGGCCAGAGATGCTATGTTGAGCGATGGCATTAGCACCTCCACATCGAACTTCATGGCAGTTCAAAAGTGCTTTACCAATATCGAAATCATCTGTATGACCTCGCCCGCACCAGAACCAAACAGTGCTGCCTTTGCAGGCTGTGAAGCGATCTATGAGTTGTTTTACTGTAACTATGATCTTCTCGACTCCCTCAATCCGACCAAGTCAGCGGCCCAGCCACAGGTCTGTTCGGGGATGACATCTTTCTGCAATATGCCCGCTGCAGCACCTCAAGATCCCGGAGCAGACACACCTACACCTACGGCTGATAATAAGCTATTATCAAAACCGACTCCGTCTGCTGGCCTCGTTTTCAGCCAAAGGGTCCGGCGTTTTGCGAAGCCCACGCTGACCTATTATTAACTAGAATTCTAAGTTGAAATTCCCTACTATGTAGGCGACGAGTTCCTCAACTTGGCTAAAATGTTTAGCATAAATGGTATCTTTCAAGAGAAAAAAAGGTAAGTAGTAACAGGCACCAGCAAACATTAAAAGAATTTCGTAGATTGACAAATCAGAAAGCCTATAATCTTTATAATTTACACATATTAACTTAATAGTTGTTAGTGAAAGTGACTTCTACGAATGTTATTCCATGCTTCTGCTTCGAGTCAATTCGGCCCAATGCAAGTTTCAACAAAGGATTAGATCTTGAGTGAGTGAGAAAACGATTGATTGTCTGTGACGCTCTTTGGCACTTGATTAAGCGAGCAAGAAAAGGAGGCATCACTAAAAGTATTACAGAACTGACAGGATTGTCTCCTAAGGGCACGGACCACAACAATAAGTCTATCGTTGTGGCCCGTGCGCAGCTCATGCCAACTCCGAAATGGCATCCCCTGCTCCAAAGAACAGAATTTCTGCCTGGTTATAGAGTTCATCTTGCTTAAACTCTAATATATATATACTTAATACTTTTAACTGCTCATTAATGAGAAAGGTGGGTAGAAACTCGTGCCAAAAGTAAAGATTCGAAGGCGGCCAGCATTAATACGGTCTAGCTCGGATTGAAGCTTTTGCCGCCCCTCACCGCCCTGATATCATGATTTTAGAACTTTTGAAGAACTAAATTGTTGCCACTCATTTCACATTGTGAGTTGTAAGGGGATATCCCAACAATCGCCAAAATGGTGAATATTACAGAGAAGATTAAAGAGTAAGATATATATGATATGTATGAAGTATAATATGCTGAGGAGTTGTGTAGGATTGAGGAGGAGATGAGAAGGACCCAAAGTGAGTACCCCGCCTCAACCCCTCCCCTTGTCCAAGACACCCAAATTATCTGATTCATATCTTCGTGAAACGAGCATTCCTGCTAACTAATCATTAGAAAATAAGGCAACAGGTACATTCCAACTTACAGATCCTGAGCTTCGTAAGGTGTACTGATATTCGAGAAGAATATCATTTAGGTTTATTAAAAGGGTAAGTAGGCCACCTCAAGGAAAACAGTCAGCTTATCAAAACCTCTCAGAAAGCTCGCCCGATACCGCGCCCAACTACTTGAGCCCGGCCCAGGAGCAGGTGGCGGTGCCGGCTCAGGCTTCGACGTCAGCAAGAGCGGCGATGCCCGGATTGCGCTCGTCGGTTTCCCCTCCGTCGGCAAATCCACTTTCCTTTCCAAAATCACCAAGACGAAGTCAGAAGTCGCAGCCTACTCCTTCACTACCTTAACAGCTATCCCGGGCGTGCTTGAGTATGGCGGCGCCGAGATTCAAATTTTGGATTTGCCTGGTATTATTGAGGGGGCTTCAGAAGGCAAGGGGAGAGGGAGACAGGTTATTAGTGCGGCAAAGACGAGTGATTTGATTTTAATGGTGTTGGATGCTACGAAAAAGGCCGAACAGAGGGCGCTATTAGAAGCAGAGTTAGAGGCAGTTGGGATTAGGTTGAATAGGGAACCACCGTAAGCTCTCCTTTCCATGGAACCAAACAAAATGTCTTGCATAAGGAGAGGATATTGATAAAACTAGAAATATCTACCTGAAGCCCAAAGCGGCTGGTGGGATGAAAATCACATTCCAAGCGCCACCAAAAAACATTGACCAGAAAATGGTCTACAACATCCTGCGCGATTATAAAATTCTGAACTGTGAGGTCTTAGTCCGGGACGAAAATGTGACCGTAGACGACTTCATCGACGTCATCATGAAAGATCACAGAAAATACATCAAATGTCTTTACGTTTATAACAAAATCGATTCCGTGTCTCTGGATTTCCTCGACAGGTTAGCCAGGGAACCCAACACAGTTGTCATGTCTTGCGAGCTCGATCTGGGGATTCGGGACGTGGTCGATAGGTGCTGGCAAGAGTTAAGGCTGATTAGAATTTATACCAAGCGGAAGGGGGTTGACCCGGATTTCAGCGAAGCGCTGATTGTGAGGAGTAATAGCACGATTGAAGATGTCTGTGATCAGATTCATAGGACGTTGAAGGACACCTTTAAGTATGCGTTGGTGTGGGGGGCAAGTGCGAGACATGTGCCACAGAGGTGTGGCCTAGGGCACATGGTATGTGACGAGGATGTGGTGAGTATTGTAAGCAATTGGAAAGCGTAGATATCTAAGACTTTGGTTGAGGTTATGGAAATGGAGTGGGGCATTTGCTTTGAGTTTCACTTTGGCCTGGTCTCACGGAAAAGGGTAGCAGGATTCAGTGAGAGTCAGTGAGATTCATCAATTACCACCCATACCCAACAGAAGTGTGTGTGTGGTTCTAAAAAAGGAAGCTTTCATGCCATGATAACTCCAAAACCCAATGCCATGATCATCAGCAATCAATATTCGTCCTAAGTCTGGCCCTAGCCAAGTACCATACCGTTCAGACCATGATCTCGCCCGAGTCAATGTGTCCTCTTAACGATATCTCGGTACCTGTACTCATGATGTGAATGGAAGAAAGAAATTTTTTGTGTCATGTGTGGTTTTTTGCGTGTCGAATGAGAAAGGTTCCGCCAATGTGTCCTCATCACACCAAATAATACTCGTACAAAGCGCGCGATTGATAGATCAAGATTCAGGGTACCAAGAGAAATGATTATCAACCATCCATCTTGGCATCTTCCCCTTTATTCGATGGAATTTGTGCGCCAAACAAAGCTCCATTGTTGGCTAGGGACTTGGCTGAAGTCTTCGCGAAGAGCGATCTTGGCTTGGCTCTATTTTTCCATGGTCAGCCCCTCGCCATATAGAAAATGTTACACATTTTTGGATTGATGAACTTACTTTCCAGCTTGCTTACTCCGATAAGCACTAAGCTTTGCGGTGCAGGGGCTCATGATGGTGTCGGATGGGGAGATATATGTTTGCTTTCCTCTGCGCACCGGATCATATTAGCCAAATATCCCCAATGGAACTCAAATGAGCCTCGCAATGAATAGAGATAAGCGGTAAACATACTGTCCTTCCTCAAGCTTGTTCTGCAAAACTTGGCGATGGTACTCCATGCTCTTGACATCAGGCTTCTCCTCCTGTGCGCCTACTCCTGAGGTATTGACGTCCCGGTCGGCGAGAATATTTGAAGACATGACGAAAAAGGGGCGAGGATTGGATAAAGAATTCTCGTGAGAGGGGAGTTGTTGGAGATGCTTTGGGAGTTTAATTAAAGGTTGCGAGTCTGCTTTGTGCTGTACGTGGCCGAGTTTGATTTTATGTAGAAAGTTCGCTAGCAAGTGACGATGTCAACAAAACCTAAGTAGGTCATGGATACCGCGGAGCAACAGGGCATTTTCCGCTTCCCTACCGAAACAGTTCACGGTTCACTCGACGACATTGAGTCACAACTCGTTGTTCACTTTTAAATAAAGAAAATCAGGTCCCATCGTCCATTTTTAAAACTAGGGTTCACATTAACATTCATGCAAGCTATTTACAATTTCGAAGTCGGCCCCGGCTGTGACAATTTGACGTCATATTTTGCAAACAATTGCTTTGTCAATTCTTGTTGCTTGAGAATGTTCGCAGTCACCTCTTTTCCTCTCTTGTTTTCATTCTTGCCCATCTGTTGTAAGTGGACCTCATCAGGTCCATCTGCTAGTCTCAACGTTCGGATCTGCGCCCACATATTCGCAAGTGGGGTGTCTTGACAGACACCAGCGCCACCGAAGGATTGGACTGCTCGGTCAATAACCGTGAGCGCCATTTGAGGGACAACAACTTTAGCTTCAGCAATTTCCTTCAATGCGCCCTTGGCGCCGAAATCGTCAATCTTAATGGCAGCATTGAGGACGATGAGTCGAGCCGAGTCAATTTCAATCCGGGATTTCGCAACCCATTCCATGATAACACCGTGCTCCTTTAGCTGCTTGCCAAATGGTGTCTTTTTGGGATCGTTTATCCGCATAAGCATCCAATCCAGAGCTTTCTCGGCCTGGATATGTTAGACTAGCTTAAGTAATAGTAGGTGAGAACTTACAGCGCCGATAGAACGCATAGCATGGTGAATACGTCCAGGACCAAGACGGCCTTGAATGATTTCAAATCCTCGGCCGAGGCCAAGGACCAGGTTACTGGCTGGTACGCGGACGTTCTTGAACGTTAAATGTCCATGTCCGTGAGGAGCATCATCGTAGCCATAGACAGACAACATTCGGTTTAAGGTGATGCCCGGGGTATCGGCCGGAACCAAAATAACTGATTGTTGTTTGTAATGGTCAGGGTTTGAGGGATCACTCTTAGCCATAACGATATAGATTTTGCATCGGGGGTCACCAGCACCGCTAGACCACCATTTCTGTCTAAAGTTAGTATGAGATATTTAGTCGCGACATGATATCTACCTGGCCATTCAAAACGAACTCGTTTCCTTCTCTCTTCATGCTCATTTGAATATTTCTTGCATCAGAAGAAGCAACATCGGGTTCCGTCATCAAGAAAGCCGAACGAATCACTCCTTCCATCAATGGCTTTAACCACTGTTTCTTTTGAGCATCGTTTCCATATTTTGCTAATACTTCCATATTTCCTGTATCCGGAGCAGCACAATTTACTGCCTCGGATGCCGTTCTCGACTTGCCAAGATGTTCTGCCATGAGCCCATACTCAAGATTTGAAAACCCTGGAGATTCCTTGTAGTGGCCCTTGGGCAGGAACATATTCCATAGCCCAAGCTTCCTGGCTTCTGCCTTGAGGTCATCAATAACAGTAGGGTGATGGTCCCATCGACTGGCCCCGCCTTGGTCGATTTGTGCTGAAAATATTGGGTCCGCTCTGCAAATTGTCAGTAAGATGTGCTACGCCGAGAGCGAGCGTGGGATCGCACGGAATACATTTCTCGTCCACAAACTTCTTAACTATATCAATGGTCTTTTTCGCATGCTCGCTAACTCTGCCAGCGGCCTTGAAATAGGATTAGCTATCTGAAGGTGCGTTGGAGAGGGAATCTTACGATGATGGGAATCTGGTCTGACATGGCTACTTGTCTTTTTCCTTCCAAAAGATTTGATTCGGATGCGGAAGTCTATCGAATAAGAGAAATACAGTTAATGGAATGGATTTCGTTGGTGAGAAATAAATTAATTGTACAGTACGTTGATTGCTTGTTTATAATTCAGCTCCTCTCCACTTTCAAGCTTCCCCACTGCTTGGGGCTCGGATGTGAGATGCAGTTGGACCGAGGTCAAATCCTCTGTAGCGCCGTCTCCTATTTGTTGGACAAATCCCAGGCAACAAATAGTGAGACGAGAGTCGGCCCACTTTAATTCTGTCCCGCAAAGATGTTTCTTAGCCCATGGACTCTCGTCAATCGCCGAGGCTTAATATTCTAATGATATTTCGGCTGAGAAATAATCTTATCGGAAGTTCTTAAACAATGAGTACTCCAAGGGCTAATTGCGTAAGGGGCACTGAATCATTAGGCAACACACTCCAGCGGACACGCACTTGCACTGAAAAGCAGTGTCTCTAATATGGGCATTCTTTGTATTTCTTCTTAGCTTCAGTAACTACATCTCAGAACACCTATGCGATATCTGATCCGAAAATTATTACAATAGAGCCATTTCAGTTAAACCTCGTTCCTGATTTTTGTCTCTGCTCAGCAGCAACGGCCAGGTGGTCATCGGTTTCTACAATTCATACTCACAACTTAAGAGTCGCACGGGAATGAGCAATAATACGTGGTTGCGCCTCCCATAGCTGCTCCCGCATCGCCAACGGGATACACCGAGCAAGGTGAACCAGGACTGTATGAATCCCAAGTAGTGCTGCCCCAAACGAAGCTTAGCATTCCTGGATCATTCCACTGTACGTTTGCGGGTTAGCATTCAAAATTATTGTAAATTTGATAGAGATCAATGCTGCATGAAAAATTCGAGGGAGAGGAATAAATAGTTATTTTTTGGGCTTACATTTGTAATACCATTTACCACAGCGGGGTTCGAAACGTCAGTAGTGACGACGGGAAATGAGCCAATATTTCCAATAGTAGAAAAATACTGCCCGGGGGAAGCCCCGACGGTTTCAACTTCGGTAATAGCCCCTCCACCACTCTGGTAGGTAGGCGTGAAGTCATAGCCATAAGCCGCGAGGTCAAAAGAACTGTCCCACCAACGTTGAACGCTTTCATATTCTGTTAGCATTTCTGGAATCAAGATCTGAGAGAAGGAGGGCGGACGAAATTTATTTTGAAAGAGACACATAGAAAGTAAATAGTAATCAAGGGGACTCACAAGACGGAGCAGGTATGCAAAGTACCTCTATCTTGTAATTTGACTGGAACGGCGAGTGAGAGACTTGCTTGGAGGAGGCCAGCAACGAGGACGAGGAGCAGCTTCATACTATAACCCATTTTGAAGATAGTTTGAGTTTATTCAAGGTTGGATATAGTTGAGGTGCCCGAAAATTTTATTGGGGTTGAAGGATTTGTTGTGGGAGAATGAATTTGAAAAAGCTTGGAGATATCAGGAAAATAGCTTTTATTTATACAATTCACTGTTAACTCTTTCGAGCACTCAGTCCTTCAGCTGTCTCAAAATCGATATTCCTTAGTTGCTATTCACCTCAAAGGTAGTGAGCGAATGTTGCTCTTATCTCTAGGCAAACGCGGAGTTCGAGTCAAGTGTGGTTGGAATTTTGATTCTCCGAGTAAATGATATCCAATTGCACTACACCGTGTGATATATGAAGTAAATCCGAGGAAGCCTAAGACTGCAATAAGACAGATTCTCTTGATAACCTGTTGGTACATTCCAGCTCTTGCTCCGAGGGCGCGGAGGCGAAGCACATATATCTTAATAGAGACTCATAATTTTCTTGAAAGAGAACCAACAGCATTGAGGGATTCAAAAAACCAATCAACTCCTAGTATTTTGTATCAACCTGCGTTGGTATGTGATATGGTGATGCACAGATGTTAGTGTCAACTTCGCTTGGGGCGGCATGACAGAAATGACAGGGGCTATAGGGAGAGGGGGCTGTAAATCACATACTTATAATGGAGAGTCAATGCACACAATTTGATGCATGGGGTTTTCCTTGGTCAATTACCTCTGGCCTAAGGAGATGATTGATCTTGAAAGCCTAACTCCTGCCTTACATGCACTAAGTCGTGAGATTTCGTCACATAGCGTGCCATCCAATCGCGCAACGCGAGTGGTCACAAATGTGATTTTCTAACCGCCAGCCAACAAACGTGATCACAAAACTCCGCAAGATTTTCAATCGGCGAAATAATCAGCCCTCCGTTTCCCATTACCTTTGGTACCATGCTTGAAATGCTTCTTACTCGTCAACGTCTTAACGTCATTCGGATCCACGTCTTTCTCTAAAGCTAACATAGTCTTTTGCTTGCGACCTGACAGCTGTTTCCCACTGGCTGTCCCCTGTTCCGTGTACTTATAGTTGAATGGCATTCGTAGATGTGCGGAGTTCCCCTGGCCCTGAGCGAAAAAGTTTTTGTCAAGTCTTTTAGATTTCGAGCCATGTTCCAACGGAATCATCTCCGAATCGGCGACCGAAATGTGATCATCAGTTGCAAAATCCATGGATGCCAAGGCCTGCCTTCTCTTTTCCGGCAGGTGACCTTCATCGTAAAGCTCCCTATTGAATTCAAGTGAATCAATGTCCGAGGGAGGCGGTTGACAGAAGAGTAGTTTTCCGTTCACATAATCCTTCAGGATATATCTTGCAGCTCTGGACTCATCAGGCTGCCCTTGACCAGTTCTTGTAAATCCTCTTGCTTTAGCATAAGCCATTAATATCTCTTCCGCTGTCGGAATGCCCGTTCCGCCTTCTTCCAAAGGTCTAGTTACGATCTTCATTCCGTACAACGCTTCTAGGAATGGTTGAGGTATTCTCTTTGCAACAAGCCCTGCTGGGCCGGTGAACTCTCTGAGTTGATCAATGGGGAGTATACCATTGCATACAAGCTCTGCCTTCGTTGTTGCAAAGTTGGGAAATACCAGACCGGGACAATCGCATAACAGAACTTTTTCGCTCAGATGTATCGTCTGAAAGTGTTTTGTTTTCCCGGGAGTTGAAGAGACGGACACTTTCTTCGCCCCGATTAAGGCGTTGATGGTAGACGACTTTCCAACATTAGGATACCCAACTAAACCGATTTGTGTCTTTCTTGGATTGTCGGAATCCGCGTCTGTACTTGTAAGTATACTTCTCGAAATAAACGGGCCCATAACGTACCTAGATTCTCTGGAGCATGTAGTAAAAAGAGGGCTTCTAGTTCATCCACTGTTAGAATTCGGGTACCCTCGTCCTCGTCATCTTCAGATAGTTGTTCCTCTTCTGATTCATCCTCTTCGCTTTCGATATCTAGGTCCTTCGCTTTCTCTACGAGCTTGGATCCAGAAGTGTCTACCTCCTTCCCTTCCCCTTCCTCAGACTCTTCACCAGACTCTTCATCTAAATCACGAGCTTCGTTCATCTCTTTCGCCAAGTGGGCTGAAAAGAATTTGTATGAAATTCTGGCCTCCTCAAAATAAGCTGCCCAAGCTTTTCGTTGCTCCAAGGTTAACATATCCGCCTTGTTAACGAGTAAAAGGTTTTCTTTTCTTGGGTCGACGTCTTTCACATATCTTTCCAAATCTTCAGAACGAAATAATAAAGGATTTCGAGCATCTACAATCTGTACCACCAGATCTGATCGCTCAATAACTCTCCATAATTGTCTCCAAACCTCTAGATTCCGTTCAAAGGGTGTCATAAGTAAATCGTTATTTTCTTGTAGCTCTGCCAAGCCTCTCCTCCATTCCAACAAGCTGTCCCTTTCCATCCGATCCAATTGCTCAGGTGTGGTTGTCGAGTCCCAGTGCGGCCTTCTTGGGACCGTAAGTCTATTTTTATGTGCCTTTTGCTTCCCAACTGCTGCTCTTTCTTCGGCTGCCGATAATAGGTATGGGTTCTTCTGATCCGTGTGTATAATCTTAACGTTATTCATTTTCTCAGCTGTGAAATCTGTCCCCGCCAATTCTGCCGTCGACAAAAATTCGTCGAGAGCCGCTTGCTCAGTAACTGATCGCATCTTGACCCAACTTGCCTCTTTGCGGTCTGTCGTAACATACTGTGACTGGTTAGCCATCTACTTGGGAGACTGCCTAGATCAACTTACGGTTTCACCAGTTGTATGATTGACTCTCTGGATTCCCGCAGAAGTCACTTTCTTGCGATCTGCGCCTTTACCCTTTCCAAAACGATCGTTCATCAAGCTATGAACTGTGAGTACATGGTGCAGAGAGCCATGGCCGGTACATACCTGTTTCCCAGCCCAACTGTATTCTTTGATTTTGCGAGAACCATCTTGAGTTTGGAAAGTAGATAAGTGATACGTTTGGATTACAAAAGGTATGAAGAAGAAACAGTTCCTCTTTAATATGGCTCGAGTCGTTGTATTTGTATTGCGCATAGGGACGCAGATTGATTATCGAGCATTGATAGAGGAGGCAAAACCCACAAGTGACGAAATTTCGGTTTGGCTGGTCGACCCCGCCAAAAATTTTTTGGTCGCACTTAAAAATCCCCGGCTCTCTTCTTAATTTTGTAACCTCAAGCCCAAGACAGCGCCACTCCCATAATACCGCCAAAATGGCTCGAAAGAAATGGATTGACAAGAAGACTGCGACACATTTCACACTTGTTCATCGTCCACAGAATGATCCTCTGATCCACGATGAATCAGCGTCGTCTATGGTCCTGAATCCCACGCCCCTCCCTAATTCGAACAAAATAAAAAAACTCGACGACCTAGCCTCCGAACTTGGGATCGATTCAGAAGAGATCAGAGAAAATGAAGGAGAGGCAGCTAACTATGGTATTTATTACGATGATTCCGAATACGATTACATGCAGCATATGCGCGATCTTGGTTTTGGATCTGGTGAGGCGTTCTTTATCGAGTCCTCCACAACGAAAAATAAGGACAAGGGGAAAGGACAGCAATCATTAGAAGACGCATTGAGGAACGCCAGTTTAGAAGATCGCGCAGGCGCCCTATTAGATGATGAAATATTACCGTCAAGAAATTTACAGAAGGCAACATATCAAGTGCAACAAGATGTCCCAGATGCGTTGGCAGGCTTCCAACCCGACATGGACCCTCGATTGAGGGAGGTTCTAGAAGCCTTAGAAGATGAAGCATATGTCGATGACGATGAGAAAATATTTGGGGAGCTCGCTAAGGATGGTGAGGAAATCGATGAGGATGAATTCGAGCAGGGTGCTTGGGACGATGAAGACGGCGGGTGGGAGTCTGACGATACAGCGAAACCTGTGAAAGAGTACAAAGATGCGCCAGTTCCAACTGCTGATATGGCCAACGATGACCGTGAAGATCATGGCGATGGTGATTGGATGGAAGATTTTAGTAAATTTAAGAAAGATCAGAAGTCCAAGGCACCGAATAGGGCTGGTTTAGATATGCAGTCATCGATCATGACCACCACAACAAATGGCGGGCGAAAGAAGAAGAGAAAAGGTGCTTTAACGAATCCATCTAGCTATTCAATGACATCCTCGTCGATGTTTCGAACTGAGGGCCTTACTACGTTGGATGCAAGATTCGAAAAAATTGAGGAGAGGTGGAATGAAGATATGGATGACATGTCTTCTGTCTCTGGTGTCTCCACTGCTTCAAGTGTTCAAGGGCCAGTCAGAGGAGATTTTGACAACATCATGGACGATTTCCTGGGTAATTATTCAACTAGCGGCAAGAAACATGTAAAGAAAGGGAAATATCAAAGTGGGATGGAGCAGCTTGACGAGGTTCGAAAAGGCCTCGGGCCTGCAAGAATTCGGAGCCAAATGGCTTGATAGAAGAATATTTGGAATCCACCCAGGCGTTCATTGTGGACAAAATAGCATTTTTTGGCGTTTAATTTTATGGGTCGATACCTCTGATTTATGATAAATATACTCAAAAATAATATGGTTTATCATGCAATGTGCCTCTCAAGAAACAAAAACCCTCGTCTCAAAATATATGGCGGCTGCCAGTGGCAGAATAAAGATTTTGCCTAAATAGTATTAGCGTAGTATTAAGCTGCCATGTTCTTCAAGGTTGAATAACGTGAGTAAACAAAGACAGTGCACAATAGCTGCAGATTCACTCACTACAACACTAGGTTTCTTTGTTCTCTCCTCTTCTCGTCATCCTGCCATTCCTCATGATCAAAGACAAGAACGATGCTGCTTAGGGGCAGTAGCACTCGCGGCGCGCGTGGTTCAGCAGGTCGTTCTTCAAAGTCATCAAGAGGTCAAGGTTCGACGAGTCGAGGAGCTTCAAGCTCCTCCAGTAAGTCCAACCATGAATTCCTAATTTTCACTAGTCCGGAGGTACCGCGCAATGAATCCAATACATATCAGGCTGGTAACCGTGGGAAGAAGCTCAAGAACAATTGCTCAAAGTATAAACATACAGGCACATCGTCGGGACCCAACTCTCCGAATCCTTTCGAACAAGAACGGCTCGATAATGCGACAAAACGCGCACAAAGAGGTCAAAACGGTTCAATGGTTAACGGGCGAGGCAATAGGGGTAATTCAAAGAGCACTCAGGGAGACAAGCAAGTTCGATTTGCAGAGCCGGCCATGGAGCAAAAGTCAACCCCATTTAACATCAATCAATCGGCGGCGGCGGCGAACCCTTTCGCTGCGAAATCAGCGACAATGGCCTCACCATTCGGAGCCCTAAATTCTACTACGTTCAATCCATTTACTCCAAATTCTAGCGCGCCGTCAAATCCGTTCGGCACTCCCAGCACAAGTTCCAATCCATTCGGTACTCCATCCCAACCGCCTGCCTCATCAACTCCGTCAAATATCTTTGGTCAGCCTTCGAAATCTTCTGGTCTGAACCCAGCTGCCGATTCAAATGCGAAGCCCACTATATCTGTGTTTGGCGCGCCGTCAACTTCAACCTCAAATCCCTTTGGCCCATCTCCTTCCCAAACATTTGGCACTGCGGCAATGAACCCTAGTTCCAACCAAGGAAATCCATTTGGAGCACCATCAAATGCGAAAACCAAGTTACCCAGCCCTGCCCCTCCGTCCATACCTACAACGGCAGGTATTTTTGGAGCACCTAGCATCTCACACTCAAATCCAGCTAAGACACCTAAAGATACATTTGGGTTCTCTCATGCTGCAGGATCTAATTCAAAACCAGCGGGGTCTTTCATCACTTCAGCGAATAATGATTTTCCGAGACCCAAACCTTTCCAAGCGCCAAGTCAGCCTTGGAAGACCAATCCCCAGAACGCAGCGAATGGAACTGGTCGTACGTTGGGAGAGAAGATCGATCAAGTGTTGAATAAAGAGAGGATATTTCCACCCGTTTGGCCCACATTCGACCCCGGAGTAGAACGCAAGATGAACGATCCTGAAGTGGCCAAATTCATTACCAAGTTTCAGGAGTATCGAACCAAAGTTCGCGCTTCCCTGATACGCGCAGGGCTTTTGGACGACCCTGACAAACCAAAAAAACTCAGTGAAGCAATTGATTTCAAGGGTACGTGTGAGGATATGTGTCCAGATTTCGAAAAAATTGAGCGAATGCGAGATTTCAGAATCGACAGTGCCGAAAAGGAAGTCCTCTTTGATGGATCTTTGTCACGTAATCCTTCACTCTCCAAAATGGTTAAGGCTCTAGCTAGATCGGCAGCTGGGCAAGATGCACCATTACCTAGCGACGTTCGGAGCGCTGCGGCATTGAGAAGGACGATAGATTATCTCTTCCAAGATATCTTGAGCCAAAAAAATCTGCCAGCTGTTCACGGGTTTCTATGGGATCGGACTCGAGCTGTGCGGCGGGATTTTGTCTTTCACTCTTCCATGTCTCCTTCAGAACTTGTCGATCAAGTGTATTGTCTTGAACACATAACTCGTTTTCACGTCATTGCCTTACATCAAATGTCTAAAGAAGGGGTAGTTTCAGAAGGGTTCTCGGAGCAGCAGGAGGTGGAGCAACTTAGCAAAGCACTCCTTTCTTTGATTCATGCATACGAAGATTGCAAGTCACAAGGAGTAAATTGTGAAAACGAGTATGAGTTTAGGGCATATTATGTGTTGTTTAATAGTGAAGACGCTGGGATCTTGGAGACAGTGCAAAATTGGGGATGGAAATATTGGAATGAATCAGAGGAGATACAAACTGCGATCAGCCTTGTGGAAGCACTTCAAAATACATGGGAGCCGCGAGGTCCTCTCAAACCTCAGTCTGCGACAGAAGTTGCCCAAAACGCTTTCTCACGATATTTTAGCATCATCGAAGATAAATCAGTCTCGTACACCATGGCTTGTTTTGCCGAGATATTCTTCAGCCACATTCGAAAAACGATTTTGAAAACAATCCTCAGCTCCTACCGCAAGCAACGAGACCAGACAAAAGATTGGACCTTAACTAGGTTAAATTCCTATTTGAGATTTGACGATGAAAGTGACATCATCCCTTTTGGTGAAGCTCATGGCCTGCGATTCGACCATGTTAATGGCGAGGAGTACTTGTCATTCGAAGGTGCCGAGATTCAAGACCCTTGGCCTCGTTTAAAACACTCACACTCCCATTCCCTGGTTGAACGAAAACGCGGAAACTATACCCTTCCAGAAGTAATCGACAGAACCGTATACGAAGAAAATCTTACCGAAGATAGTATTGATAAAGTGGAGGACGAGGGCCTTTTTGTTGTGAACGATACCATGCAGCCTCGGTCATCACGAATTGCCCCTCCATACAAGAGCTTTGAAGATGATGCGGTCAAGATATCGAATTCATATCTCACACCAGTGGCCCCAATAGAAGAGGCGCCTGTTCAAGAGAACCCCGCCAAGCCAGCATCTATATTTGATCGTATCCAAACTCCCAAAACATTTGGCAGCGACTTTTTCACGACTCCTAAAGAGTCCCCATCTCCGACTCCCCCAACCTTCACATTTCCGGAGACTTCTTCAGTATTCAACAAACAGCTTGTCAATGAAGAGACAACAGCTTCTGTCCAAAAACCACTAGATGAAACATCATCGATTTTCACAAAGCAATCACCAAGTGCGCCACCGTCGATATTCACAACAAAGACACAAGAAAAACCCTCGCCGCTATTCTCTCTTGGAAAACCATCGTCGGGGTCGCCCGAGCGTACTACCGTACTCTCTGGGCAACCATTCTCTCTGGGGAGCTCTGTAAATACAAGCCCTGTTCAGAGCCCTGCGGCCCCATTCTCAGTTGGCACACCGTTAAATTCTCCTGTGGCAAAGGTGGGCGTGGCAGGAAGTCCATCTATCATTCGAGACGATAATCCCAGTCCGCCAATAAGTAAACCACTACAGCAATCTTCTACACAAAGCACTGTTTCAGAAAACAAGCCACAGGCATCTACAAATCTGCCCAAAGGTGATGCAAACACACCACCAAAGCCTGTGGTAAAAGTTGATCGGTCATTGCAATTCGCTGGGCTGGCAAATTGGGTCGCTCTGGGTGAAGATGGACTTTTGGACCAGTTTACTACTTATCATGTTGAGCAACTTCTTACATCTACGGCAAAGAAGTTCGTAAAGGAAGAAGAAGAGCGAGCTGCTCGAGAAGCCGAACAGTTAGCCAAGAGTGAAGCAGACCGATTCAGATACCGCAGTTTAGCCACAAAATATGGGTATCTGTGGCGCGAGCTGGCACATCGCTTATGGTTGAAGAGAAGGGGTAGAGAAGCTCGCCGAGCTCGACGTGAGATGGCTGAAAATCTACAAGCTTCCAAAGCAACACAGTCATCGAGCATAATAGAGGATTTCCGAGCTTCTACTAGCCAAAAGCAGAGAGAAAATCTCGAGGGTCTCTTAGATGCAACGGGTGTCTTAAATGGTGTTCACGACCCCAATAATGAAATTCGGGCTATTGTGCAACATGATAACCATTCGCATAGTCATAAGAGACAACGGTCTACTATGTCTAATAGTGTCGCTTCGAGCACCCACAAACATAAGCGGGGGAAATCAGAGAATCCTCTACGACGATCTCTTCTCTCAGACCCTTCCTATTTGAGTGGAGGCTCGAGGATACATCTAATTTCAAATTACAATGCTCGTGATGAATCACGTCAACAAGTCAGTGGAGTTCAAACCGACTACTTCCGGTTAAAGGCTAGAGGCATCACTACTCTTCCGGATGGTACTCCACTTGCAAGCTCAGTAGCCAATGGCATACTACATCAAAAGCGCTCATTTGATGGGATCAGGAAAGAAACGACGCCACAGCATCCTAAACATATCTCTGCGCCAAGAAGTGACCCTCCAAAATTTGCGCCACACCCAGAAGCCATACAAATTAACGGGACACATGGTGATGATATTCAGGCCTTAAAAGTCAGAGCAAAAGCCATTATTGCTGAGGAAAAATTGTCACGGCAGAAACGAACATTTGTCAATGATGATGAGGAGCTTTTCAAAAGGGCGAAAAGAGTTCGGGAACAAATGGATGAGGGGGCGGAATGGTTCAGAAAGCATATAGAAACGGAGACAGCAAGTAGGAGTATATCTTGATGAATGGATGGCATTTTGATTGGAGTTATGTAAGGCTAGCGATTTCTGTCAACTAAATTTGACAGCGGATATCCAGGAAGGAAGGCATGCATCTGTAGCAAGGCGTTCGGTGTTTGTATATAACGATAACGATACCCTGTGGGTACAAGAAAGTGGAATGAATATTCATTCAGAGTGCAGAACTACTCCGTTCTGCACCACACACTAGCAAATAATCTCTTGCAAATGTTTCATATGACGTCGCTCATCAATAGCATCTTCTCATTGCTGCTCAGTTCTTCGCTCGAAATATGGCAGGGGTATGATATCACGTGAACTATCGCGCTAGCCAATTTTCTCCACGAAATTTAGCTTCGCTAAAATTTAAGCAAAGCTCGAGAAATATTTTGATTCGGATGAAGAGTTGGACTTCTCAACTCGACACAAACGGCAAGGGAAGATAGGAGTTGTGTTAGAGCCTAATACAATATTCAAAATGGCTTTAGTTGTCTCCAACCAAGAGGAGGACTACACTATCAAGCCCGAAGCCGTAACTCCATCTATCGATACCAGCTCATGGCCTCTACTTCTTAAAAATTACAACAATTGTATGAGTTCCACCTTCAACTTTTAAGGACGGTACTAATAGAAAATTTGCAGTATTGATTCGTACTGGTCATTTCACGCCTATTCCCAATGGCTGTACACCACTGAAGAGGGACCTGAAGTCATACATCAGCTCTGGTGTGATCAACCTTGACAAGCCCTCCAATCCTTCTAGTCACGAAGTAGTCGCATGGGTAAAGCGCATGCTGAGGTACTCTCCATTTATCAATGCGTTCTTCATTCACATGCTGATTATATTCTAGGGTCGAAAAGACAGGCCACAGCGGTACTCTCGATCCCAAAGTCACCGGATGCTTGATCGTCTGCATTGATCGCGCTACAAGACTCGTGAAATCGCAACAAGGAGCGGGAAAGGAGTACGTTTGCG
Source organism: Haplographium delicatum (assembly GCA_037952705.1). Taxonomy (NCBI): domain Eukaryota; kingdom Fungi; phylum Ascomycota; class Leotiomycetes; order Helotiales; family Hyaloscyphaceae; genus Haplographium; species Haplographium delicatum. Next base: position 90,079 of record JAPZPC010000079.1, read on the forward strand.
TAATCCGATTACATGATAAGCTACCCGGAGGAGAAGCACAATTCGCGCGAGCCCTTGAGACTTTGACTGGCGCTCTCTTCCAGCGTCCTCCTCTGATCTCCGCTGTCAAACGACAATTGCGAATTCGAACAATTCACGAAAGCAAGGTGTATGAATTCGACAACGATAGGCATTTAGGTGTGTTCTGGGTTAGCTGTGAAGCAGGGACATATATTCGAACACTATGTGTGCATTTGGGACTTCTCTTAGGCGTCGGTGCCCATATGCAGGAACTGCGACGAGTTCGAAGTGGTGCCATGGACGAACAAAAGGGTATGGTCACTCTTCATGATGTACTCGACGCGCAGTGGATGCAAGATAATACCCGAGACGAGTCATATTTGAGGAGGGTGATTTCGCCATTGGAGACTCTTCTTACAACTTATAAGCGAATTGTGGTGAAAGACAGCGCTGTAAATGCTGTATGCTACGGCGCCAAGTTGATGATTCCTGGTTTACTGCGATATGGTAAGTAGTCACGGTGGTTTGGACAGAAGAGTGCTAACAGGTATGCAGAGGCTGGTATTGAAGTCCACGAGGAGGTTGTCTTGATGACTACAAAGGGAGAGGCTATCGCTCTTGGAATTGCACAAATGTCAACAGTTGAGCTCTCAACCTGCGATCATGGAGTAGTTGCCAAGGTCAAGCGATGTATCATGGAACGTGATCTTTACCCAAGAAGATGGGGTCTCGGGCCTGTTGCCTTGGAAAAGAAGAAAATGAAGGCAGATGGTAAACTCGACAAATACGGCAGACCAAATGAGGCCACCCCAGCAAAATGGAACAACGAATACAAAGATTTCAATGCTCCTCTTGATGGCTCAAGCGCAGCACCTGTAGCTGAGATTACATCTAAGGAGGACGCTGCTGTATCCTCGCCAGCCACAGCTATTGATATGGATACGTCGATGATAAGCAATGGTGTAGAAAAGAGCGACAAGAAGCGAAAGCGCCATGAGGGTGAAACTGCAGAGGAAAAAGCTGAGCGAAAGCGAAAGAAGAAGGAGAAGAAAGAAAAAAAGGCGAAGAAGGAAGGAAAGAAGGTTGAGGAAAGTGATGAGAGCGAATAAAACCTATGGAATTTGGTGCTTATTTTTGCTTGGATTCTCAGTGCAAAATCACTTGGCTAGTGCATCTTGCATACATAAATGCAAGATGATCAAGGCGTTATTGATCGTTGTAAAGTACTTTCTGCACAATAGTCGCAGAGTAGGTAGGGTAAAAATGGAGTTTTAAGGGTTTTCTCTGCAATGCTTTCCTCCTGAACTCACTTTGCATTATAAAACGCATCTCAAGGTTCAAGTGAACAATTCACCTATCCCATTACCGAGGCACTATATGAGTTTTTCTGGAAAATATTGTGTAAGACATTAGTTTACTATTAAAGGGTCGCTAGCTATTTTTGCTGCTGAAAACTTGGCGTGTTGCGGCATGCCTTCTCGCGACAGGACCGAAAGTTGCGTGGCTTGACTCCGAGGCTCGAGACGCTCGACATCCATGCCATACAGGTTGCAGCCTCTCCATAACGATTCACTGGACAAGTCTGGACTGTGCTTGAACTTCCTAATACAGATGGTACCACCAGTGGCAATACACTTACGTCCAAGAAACCAATGGGGAGCGAAGATTTTGTGTGAATCACTTCTTTTAACGCCATGAATATGACATGGGAGCTGAGTACCGATGGCATCGACCCAGCCGTACAATCAGAGTTAGTATTGTCGTCCACGCTGTGAAATTCCTGCTAAGTTCTGATACTCTAGTATTATCGTTATTCATGATAAACTTGTCTCGTGGAAAAGCGCTTACGAGTCTCTGGTAAGAAATTCCCCTGAAGGACCTTACTGCATCTCCCTGGGCACGACTTCTGTAATGTTCACCATGGCAATACTGAGTCTTCCAATGATCCGTTCAAAGAATTTGTTCATGACAGTCGCCTTAAGGCTTACTGGGAAGGAAGAGGACATGCTTCATCGGAGCAAGACCCCCAATGCTGAGGTACTTCTTAGCTCTTAGAAAGCCATTAAGTGTAAGACATAGGTTTAAGAACTTATCCACCGACACTGCTTCACATCTAAGGTATCTAGATTTGCATACGCCGCCATCGATTCAAACACCCACGGCTGTGGCGCCTTACGAATCTATGATTTATAATCCGCGCAAGCTGTTCGTGGTATTATTTAGGAGGGGTAGAAGCAACCTCAAAGGCACATTTATATCCCCCCCCCGACGCAGATCAATGGCCACACCTACTGGGATGGCGGTGTCAGAAGCACAACCCAGTCAAAGCGGTCTACAACGAAGCAACCACACAAGTGCCTTTGTGTATCGGCACTGCAGAGCGTTCAATCGTTGATCCAGGCTAATCGGCTTGAACATCATGCGCTTCACTGCCAAACAGATGACCCTTACCGAAGGGGAGAATCGGAGCTTTGAAGAGTTGTTGGAAGCCCGAGATTAATGTTTTTAGTTTAAAAAAGGAATGTGAGTTGCACAACATTGACCCTGCCGCCTGTCAAAAGCTTGACAGGATAGAAACCCTGGCGAATAACCTGTCTGGCCAAAATCCTGATAGAGAGATGTGCGAGGAGGACAACCCAAAATCTGGCGGGAAGGAGAGGGTAGGCGTGGGGGAGTTAGTAGCACCCATGGCTTGCCGTTCAATTTGACTCGGCACACATATTAAGGGACACACGGCAAATAGCTGGCGATGCCATGAATCAAAATATGCAGGCAGTTGACTTATAGAGTATCACAAGAGTCAGTGATCCTTGGGGGTCGAGAATTCGTAGTTCTTTACCAACTCCTGCACTGCCGACGGTTATCACAACTACCAACATTAAGTAATGCTCGCCTCTTCTCGGGCCCCAATCACACCCGTCCCCCTCCCCATCTCTTGGAGGGCCGCAGTGATGAAACGGCTGGAGCAGCCAACACAGGAGAATCCTACAGATTTCTCCGCCCGACTCTCCAATCACCCTTCAAGAGAATTCAACTTCGGGGCAAAGTCCTGGTCTTAGCGGGGGCGGCGAAGATCAAGGTTAAATTCAGGGTCCGAACCAAAGAGAGAGATACTGTAGTACTTTACAGACGAGACTTTGGGCCAAAATAATGGCTGGCATGTGGGGAAACCAACATTTAGATTGCTTCTTCAATCCACTCTTATCCTCTCCTAATCCCGTTTCTCTTCATACCGTAGAGCATGGTAGCAACATCGTACGATTCCGTGTCTTGAACTACGTAAGCAACCGTATGTACCGTAGTCCCAAGGCGCTTAATCGGAGGCAACGGATCTCGCCCGGTACAGATTCAAGCGCAACAACTCGAGCCTCTGGAATCCGCGAGCCCTCATTTGCAGAATATCACAATAGCCCCACGATCAGTGGATCCTCTCTGCTGGTGACAGAATATCTTCCGCAGATTATTTTTGGGTCTGCCATGTTCACTGCAGCCACTATCACATTAAACGCACCCGCTGCCTTCAGTGCGTTCTTTAGGCGCGTTACCGCTGCGACCCTGATCATTGATCATCCCCCGTGCCGCACAGACAGAGGACGGACTGGAGGTATGTTGGCATGTTGGCATGTTGGCTTTGACAGGAGCTTTCCACGGTTCAATGCATGGTCGGACTGAGGATAAACCAAAAGATCATGGCAATTGCCATAGCAAGGTTCTTGCCCGGATAGACGGGGTTCATGAAGCCACCTCAACGCCATCGTCGTACCGTTGCTGTACTCTACTCTTCGGTCCTGTGCCTCGTGCGACCCTGACCAGACCCCCCCAATATTGCTGCTTTGAATGATCTGCAGCAGCTTGACGATGCAACTACGGGGGAAACGGCTAGCTGCTGGGCCAGGGACCGGCTGGTGGCTGAACTTGAGCGCTTACGACCGCCTCTCATGTTCTTCTCGTCGCGCGAAGTGGCAGCTGAGTGGCCATTCCCCCTCGCGCGATGGCGACATTGGGCCAATCCACTGTCCTTGTCGGTGCCACACCTTCTCGTTCTTTTTCGCCCCGTTCTTCAGCCAACAACATCTCTCGACCTTGATCTTCTCCTACTGGCTCTCTCGCATTGCTCGTCTGACCGCCAGGCGTGGCCGAGCTGTCTTCCAAGCTATGATCAACATGGTTGACCATCTTTCAGCAGAAAACTTGTGTCCCAAGGCTGTGGTAAACGGTCGCTTGGCGGTCTCGCAGGACGGGAGATATGGGGCATATCAACCTCTGACTGGTTGGTGAATGCGCTGGACGGCGCAGCTCCATGGGGTTTGGCCAGTGAGAATGAGATCCTCGTTCAATCCCCGTTCAATCCCCGTACCCCTACATGTCCACCTTTCCTTGTCTTGCTGTACAGGCTGCAAGAGCAGCCAGGCGGTTACTGTATTGTACTCACCATGCCCGTACTCTTGCTTTTGGGAGCCCCCAATTCCTTATCCCCCGAGTAGTCCTTTCATATATCAGCTAAGACCCCGCAAAGTTTCGACCCCGATGTTTGTACGTTATGCCATCTCCTTTGCATAGTTGAAGATCAGAAAGTTTTCCCTGATCGATCTACTTCAAAGGCAAGAGTTGGCTGTTATTGAAACCTTTTGTTCAAGAAAGGTTAACCAACCCACTGGACAGAAATATCTGACCCCGGTGGCCTCGAGGCCTCGATACACCACGATTTTACAAATGGTGTTTCAAGAACATCTAGCTTCTGAGACCCTCTATGCAAAAAGTCCAACATGGATTTCTCCTCAATGACCTCGATCTTTCTGCTCCTACTCCTCGCAGACACAGCCTTATCACTACAAGTCACACCCGGCTCCCAGTGTGAATCGATTTGTCTCGACAATCCCAATGACAATATCACGGATTGGAATACATTAGATACTTCTGGTATCGATATATCATGTGCTGATTCCGATTATGCGAACACTGCTGCAGGGAAGAAGTTCACGTCTTGTGTCAACTGTTTAAGAACGAGCAAGACTGCAACCACTGATGGGACTGACCAGGAATCGTACCTTTGTGAGTCTCATCAACAGCTACTAGCAGAATATAACTAATACTTCTCCAGTCAATCTACGCTATACCCTTGACGTCTGTCTTTTTGGATTTGAAAATACAAGCAATCCTGTATCATCTCCATGCTCAACTTCAGAGTCTTGTGAACCACTCCAGCAAGCCCTCGAGGATGGAAATCTTGTTCCAGGCAATGGAAGTTCATATTCCTATTGCTCGGCTAATGATAATTCCTTCTTGGGTGCCTCCTTTTCCAAGTGTACTGGCTGTCTTCAAGATTCCCAAGATCAAAAATACTTGGCGAATTGTGAGTGTCTATGCTTTACTTCTTTCTTTCTTTTGAATGGCACAGAGCTGACCGATATAGTTTTGATTGCACTCCAAGCAGGTTGCCTGCAACAACCTGTCGATGGTACAATTATCGGCATACAGGGCAACTTTTTCGCCGACACACCAATAGTCGCAACTTTTCCTGGTGATTCTCCATCTCCTGTTGCAACAAGCCAAAACGGCACGCACAAAGGCGGTTTGACCCAGAGCACCATCATTGGCATGTCTGTCGGCCTGGCTGTTTTACTCATCCTTACAATTTCGATCATTTTCATTTGTTTACGCAAACATCAAACACTAAAACGTTTACGAGGACTTGGTTCCCCACTAGATTCTCGTTTTGGAGCCGAAAACATCACCTCGCCACAAAATGGTGCTTATGGAAACCCTTACTCAAACCCTCCAATCTCTGCTACCACTCCTTTTGATGTCAAGCCTTCCTTCACTGTGAAAGAGCCCACAATTTTGAGCAATTCCAGAAATATCATTGCTAAACGTCAAGCGAATCTGAAAGAAAAACCTCAACTAAATGGCTGGCAAGATGTAACTGCGCATTTGACTGAGTCTCATCCGCCAAGTTATCCAGGAGCTACAATACCAACACATCAGGCTTACATCCCAACTCCCATTTCACCAGTGTCACCTACCGAGAGTACTTTGACCGACAATACCTATGAAATGTCAAAGTACGGATCTTCTCGATCCTCCCCTAAAGATTTCTCACAGGAGTTATATCGAACCTCATCCACTCGCTCCTCTCCTAGAGATCCCACTCGGCCTTCTCCTCGAGATATCACTCGCCCTTCTCCTCGAGATGTCATCCGCCCTTCTCCTCGGGAGGTCACTGGCCCATCCCCTCGAGATGTTACCCGCCCTTCACCTCGAGATGTACTTCAAAATACTTCAGATTACCCGTCCAAGCGCCCATCACCTCGAGATCTATTAAATGATCCATCAATGCATGTCCCTCAGAGGACTCAAACCCCACTGCAGCAACTTCAGCCTTCGGAAGCTCAACAGCTACAGGAACAGGCTCAAGAGACATCGCAAGTTTATCCATCAGAAATGCATTCCCATACTCGAGCAACTTCGAGAAATCGTAATCGATCACGATCACGCTCGAGAACTCGTGACAGCTGGAAACGCAATACCGTTCGCACGGGAGTCGGCAATGCAAACGCTAGCAATGAGATTCCCATTCGGATATCTGGACCCATGATCCGAGTTGATGGCCGCTTCGACTTCGAGATTGCCGAGCGAGAGAGAATGGAAAGAGAAGCGGGGGGAATGGAGAACACTGGAGAGCACGAGAAGAAAAAGAAGGAACAGAGTCCAGATAGTACCCATAGCGAAGAGCTATGGCCTGGAACCTATTGACAAGTTACTCGACAGGGTGGGTCAAGATTGATATTGAATTTACTGGTTCAGCGACAGTGCGCAGGCGTTAGGAAAATAGGCTACTGTTCCTCTCTTTTCCTTTTTACTCTGGGACAAATTGATGAATGTACGAAGGTTCATTGTACATAGGCGTTTGATAGGCGCTAACGGCGTTTGCTATCCTCGACAGAGGTAGCTGAGAGGCTGACGTGAGATTTTATGGGACGTAACATATTCAATTCCAATGATTCGTTTCTTCAATTTATCACGAGGGATGCGTGAATTTTGTGCCATTTCACTTTTCCATCCTCCCGAGCCTTTCGATGTATGACGGCAGTTGACAGTTTTCACACATCCCAACACTAAAGCTTCAGCCCAATTCTCAGAGTACGAGCCACCCTCTCAGAAACAAGAAAGACAACATGAAAACCTTTCAGCTGCCGACACTAGAACGACACAACCCATGTAAACTAACTGTACGGAGCACTGTTACTGCAATACATGTACAGCACCGTCCAAGCAAACTCCGGACTCTCCCCACCATCCCTGGCCCCCAACAAAGAAAACAGCCCGGGAAATTTCCACTTTCCATGGCATAATATCGCTGCTCTAAGGCGGGACCTGCCAAGGAAAAAGCCCAAAGCCAAAGCCAAAGCCAAACAGGAAAAAGCTAAGCAAGCCAGCCCGTCGCGTCCGTGTGGCCCCGCTCGTATATCGCACCAACCAATCCGCGCCCCGGCAGCACCCACCCCACACCAAACACCAGAACTCAGCTCAGGGCAGACTCGCGATTAGATAGGCACCGCACCCCAACCCCCCCTCGGCGAGCTGTCAGGCTCTGTGTTGTCGCACGGACATGCTGGGAAGCGACAGGGGAAGGGTGACGGGGGGGGTGAGAGGCTTAAACAACGACATGTACGTAAAGACACCAACATCACGGGATTTCGTCTATGGGGTTCTTGGCCCAAGTGCCGATAGGGTGCATGACATCTCTCTCTCTGCTCGTCGGTTAACTAGAAAAGAGGAGCCTAGATGCGCTGGGTTGCAGAGGAATTAAAGAGGGTGTTTTGGTGGCACTTCTTGTTTTCGCTTTTTGCCTGAAAAGGGGGGGGGAGGAGGGTAGTGATACCAACTGGTTGGGACCCGGGAAGCGAGAACGAGGTTTCGCTACCTCCCTTCAATATCTCCCGGCGCACGCGAGGTTGGGTGTATTGACGTTTTAAACCTTTTTAATATGTTTCCCTGCCGAGCGTAAGGCGTCCTGTCCCTTCGGGCGCTAAAGATTGCGTTTGGGATATTGCGGCTGGGCCCTTCGGGACCGGTTTTTCTCTTTGCCCTACAGACAGCGCTTGTGGAAAGATGGTGGATTACACTACATGCTTGGAAGTGGATAAATTCATTCTTACGCATGAAAGAGATCGACAAAGGTGTGTGAGAGTGATTTATTTGATTAGTCGTTATTTATGTATAGGTTGAATATGGAACGAGGAAACTGTGGCAAGAATCCTCGTGGGGTATCGTACAGATATACATGAAGTGTTGGTAAACCTCGTATATTGGTCCCCGGCCCATTCCACCCCGAGAACCACATCTTAGAACTGTCGGTATTCGCTAGCCCCGTACTCCCGCTGAATAACAGTCAAAGTTGGTTAAAATAAAATAAAAATGGGAGGCTCGGGTGAGCGACTGCCATTCACACGGCATCCCCCCTTCTTGCATCGGCCTCCGTCAATCCACCTGGCGGCAGTGGCCCTCCTCGCCCTTGCCCTGGATGTAGCAGGACAGGAGCTACATTCTGCATCTCGATTCTATCCCCTCCCTTCTCCCTACTCCGACTCCGTAGCCGGTTTGATGAGCCCCCGTGCCCGAAACTTCCCTTCCGATCCATAGGCCACTCTCTCGAAGTCTGTAGCGGACTCTCCTTTCTATCCGACGGCCATTCCCTCCCAATTACCTGTACCGCATCCGTTGCCGAGACAGGGCTATTGTACTGACTTGTGTACGGGCTGAAGTACACCTTCTCTCCAGCTCCGCTGGCAGGACTATCATCATCTCTAAAAGCCGGAGCCCAAGGATGTAAAGGCCTCTGGCTGTCAGGCGAATCAAAGAAACCACCAGCACTGTTTGATCCATCGTTCATCGGTGGAGTGCCACCTACAACAGGACCTCGATTGCCGTCCATGCCCTCTTCAACGAAATTGTGATGTCTTCGCCAGTCATCATAACCACTTTGGCGTTGGCGTTCACGGAGGACACGACGGCGACGTCGCTTGCCAATCATGATGATACAGAAGCCTGCTGTGGCGAGAATAACGAGGACTGCACCAACAGCAATGCCAATTTTGGCTCCTAAAGTTAGTTGGCCTGTGGATGGAGTATAGGATGACGTAGGAAGCGAGCTCGGAGACGTTATGTTCAAGGCAGTGGTGGAGAAGAGCGATCCCTGGATTGAAATAGTCTGGCCTGCAGTTGGCTGTTGTAAACAAGCTGCATTAAGAGCAGTGACAACTACGAAGAGGAAAGATCAGTAATTGGTAAGGAAGCGTTGAATACATAAAACTTACAATTTGTAAGGTAAAATTCACTGGATTGGACTGCTAAACATGCACTGCACTTAGGTACCTGAACAGAGGTCAAAAGTGCACAATAACCGTAGATGCTCGCGTTCGTCGACAGCGAGTCAAACTCGAATGCATTCGTAAGAGGACCGCAGGCCGTACTATGCTTGTCAGTATGATTAAATCAAGATTGATATTGGTCTCAGCTCACCTCGTGGTGCACGGCGTGCTACCGACAGCTGTGTTATTCGGGTATCCATATAAACACCAGCTTACGGCATATCTCAAGTTATCTATCAAAGACCCCCGGTGTTAGAAGACATATTCTGAGGGATTTAAAGTGGAGCACATAAACTATGGGACCTTACATAAAGCCCACTGTAAATCTGTCTGCTTTGTAACGGGATCCACATAGGTACTCGATATTTGGCAAGTAATGCAAGATTGAAAGGTAGATCCTGCTTGTGTCCCTGAGAAATCCGAATTGCTGCAGGCCATATCACTCCCACTGGTACTGCTTAAAACATTTCCGCATTGGACTGCGCATGGCGAGCCTGAGAGGGCTTCTAAAGCTGTAGTTGACGACGTAAAGGAAGTGAGAAGAACGAGTGCTGGTGTTACAAATGAGGAACGCATCTTGGATATCTAGGAGGTCTGATGTCGGGTCGTGAAGCTGTTGAACGATAGTGAGGGGTTTATCTACTTGGAGCTGGTGATATCGAGGTTCTGGCTGTGATCCAGTACCGTACTTCGATAAAGTTGCAATGATCTTGACCAGCAAGACTCCGGAATGCAATTCGCGAAGGAGACCTTTGATGACACCTCAAAGGCAAGTAGTGTTGGCTACTATAAAGCGTGTCGTGAGGTCTGAGGGCGGGAGGTCTGAGGTCGACGGACTCGGGAAACTCCCGGTGTATAAAGTACTCCATCGTACCGCACGATTATCTCAGTTCTCCGCAAGCCGACAGAGACGAACGCTTGGCTCAATTGCAGAGTGACCAGAGCGCCGATTTGATGGCACTTTGGAGTTCTGCATTTTTGCACATGCGAGGTACCCTGCAAGTTCACTCTGCAGGTCGGGGGTCTGGGGGGATTCGCAGGGTGGATGGGGGCCGTGCCAGCGGCTGATTGGCGATCATTGTGCTCGAGGAACACAGAGGGATGCAGACGGATGGACGACGGATGCACTCTTCGGGTCACTCTCTGGCCCACGGATGACCTGTCGCTGGTCAGTGGCGGCCATTCCTGGGCTCTCAATACCGTGGCATCCCGTGCTAGACTCCTCATCACATATCCACCTGCTCCCATCATCGGTGATTGGGGGCCGTTCCCCGTCTCCAGCTGCCCAGCTCGTAATTAATTGGAGTGATCACCGAGAAACACTGCATTTAAGCATGCGTGAGATCGTCGGCACATCTCCCTCGCTCGCGAGCTGCTCCCCAAGCCAGAGAGCATCACCTCTTTGAATCAGGGTTACCGCTGGGAAGTATTGATATCACATTTGATATCCCACCGTACAGTAGAGCAAGTGAAATAAATTGCAGCAAGCGTCGCAGGCTGGAGTGATGAAGCTGCCCATTGGCGCGGTCCGGCCCGGGACTCCCTTTTCCAGGCTGGAGCGACTACAGTGGCCTCCTCAGTGGCCGCCGAAGGGGGAGGCATCGCCTCATCACGGGGAATAATGGGAAGACGTACCATCAGTTTTGGCCCCCTATTGTTTGATATTGCTTCGCATTTGTTTGGCAGCCATCGTGGTGGGATTTTTGATTGCCAGTCATGCCCCCATTATTCCAGTGGGTTGGTAGGGCGAGAGTGGGCGGTTAATCGAGCGATATGATATGTTCTCGCTTTCGCTTGTGCACGCCCGTTCAAGCTTTTTTCCCTTGCGTCTCCACAATCTCTCACCCAATATTCAGTGCTGCCTCGTACCAAGATCTCGGGTGTTGCCGTGTAATAAGTACCGACCCCCCCTGAAAGGTCTGGAATTTCCGTGATATGTACTTCATATATACAATCACAGCCCTGCGACGTGCTTCGCCTTCGCGAGCGGTTACAAATACAGCCTCTTTCTCAATTATTGACCGTCCCATACTCGGCGCTCTCTTCACAAATTCAGCAATGTGAAGTTACGGGCGGCAAGCTGGGTGTTGAAGACAGAAAAGCCCTGACCCGACTCGGTAAGGCAACGTGATATAAACGCTCGAATTATATCAGGGCTGGTGGGCTCTAAACTGTCATTCTTATGACGTTAGCTGCACGGGCTGACAAGATTCATTTAAAGGACCACCAGTTCTTGAGAATAATGTTTTGCACAACTTATGTACACTGCAGCAGGCCATTACACCTCGTCACTGCTCGCTGGCTGACTTTCTAACTCAATCACAATCTTTAAATCTTAATCCACCGTAATTCCCTACCGCCCAACGTTTAACTTGGCGCTTATCCTGTGATGACTTCGGTTGGACCTGGGATAGTATAATTTGTAATCGTGCTGTAGATGTCGATGAGAATTCCAGGGTCGGTTGCTTTGTACGCTCCTGGGAATGCCACACCAGCCGGGTTCGCAGTCCCCGTGCCAGCCAAATTGATTTGATAGCAAGACATATAAAATTGTGCTCCTCCCAAGCTCCCTGCAGCATGCAATGCAATAGCCTCGGCTCTAATGAGATAGTTGCCTGGGGCAAGACTCGTGGGGACCTTGAAAGATCGTTTGCCGCAGTTATCATTTAGTGTTTGCTAGTGCATTCGTCAGACAGGATCTTAGTAATTGAGATATAGGCACGCTTACCGTGCCCCAATATTTCTTGACCGGGTCATATCCTTCTTGGTCTACCTTGAACCAAGGGCCTTCGCCAGTATCTGTTGTGGCATCGGCTACCTTTGACATATAGATAATAACCGGTCCATAATGGCTTCCTCCAATAGCTTGATTGCTGCAGGAACGGTCATCAGGTTGTTGGTGCATCTCTACAGTTACATTGTCGCCGGCTATGCGGTGTATTAGCTCATGACCTAGGATAAGGGAACGAAAATGATTCACCGTTTACTTTACAAAGTCCAGTAACACCTTTACCGCCTCCAACATTACATCTTATATCCGTAGAAGTAACACTGGTAACAGGGGAATTGCTTGGTGGAAGACGTATACAAGTGCCCGTATCATCCGTGCTATAAACGGAGACGTTAGTAACCAACAAGAAGCGGACGCCAAGACAGCACAAGACAACACACCTTCCATCCCACATCTCTTGCCAAGTAGCATGGCCAACAACAGAAGTTGCAGAGGCCAAAAGACCTAAGGCAGCAATAAAATTTCTCATGGCGAGTAAATATGTAGTAGACGCAAAATGAACTGAATGAAATAGTAGGACAGGTAAATTTTGAAATAGCTTCTGCGAGTACTTATACTATCCCATATCCCACCTTCAGCTTTTCAAAGTTTTGTATAAACATAATCATGCTCAATATGGGATACATCATCCTAGGTTCAACAGGGACACCAATGAGTAGTGGAGACCTATTTAGATGGGGCGTGAAAATAAATGCCTGGATCTGAAACGGCGCCTACGTTCCGTAAAAGGATCAGCAATATAAGAATAATTTGAAAACGGAAAGAGGGAAAGCATGAAGAGATTAAAGTATCTCAATTCAAGGGCCATATGATTTTCGTAGAGTATATTAAAAGCTTGTTTCTGTTAAGCGACGCGATATGATGGCCGTTTCCAAATTAAGTGCTAGCACTCCACGCATTGTCTCGTGCCATATTTTCGTGGCCGCTATCATTAAACGCGGGAGCTAATCAAAAATAGCGGGAAAGTTACATAGTCCGGTCAGGCTCGAGCCGAAACTTAATTACATGTCAATTGAAATATGACGTGTAAAGTAGCGTGAGATTGCCGTCTGTCGTTGCACTTCTCCAAATTTAAGGAGATAGTTCAGAAATCCCACCGGGGGAGACATGATATTAATTGTTTTTCAGACATTATCAAAGTACTCCTTGATGCGTCATGATGAAAGAGGATTTCCTGCCCTCGAGAATTGATGAAAATGATGGATGAAGCGGAAGGATTTGAAGGATGCGGGGGAGTCTCTAAAAGCGCATCGTCACGTGCCGATGACCTGCGGCAGCTAAAATTTCAGTTAACTTACCTACCTAGCATACTGTAGATACTTCCCAATGTATTGTATTGTTTTAAAGGGTATCAATGTTCTCCAAATATATAGTAGAAATCTTTCTTTTTCTTATCATCAGCCCACGAGCAAGGTAATCAATCCCTTGCGCATACAGTTTCATCGCTCATATTCTCGAAAACTGTAATATAACCCGAAACGGGGGATACCACTCTCGTGCGGATATATTATTTCTTATCCTCTTCAATTAGAGTTTATGCAAAGGGATAGAGAAAAAGAGGGTACAGAAACTTCAAGTGACGAGAGCCTATTGAGCTAGAACTAGGAGTGTGATTGGTGAGAAGTCTGTTACTCGTCATTTCGAACGGCCAGGTACAGAATAATGTTCTTTCCGAAGCTTCATGCTTGGGCTTTGGCCAGGACTAAACTTCCACGAGTAGGTCTCCGTTTTAAGAGAAGCCACAGAGTTAATAGGGCGAATACTGGATGAGATACTTGGAGAATTCAAAGGCTCCAAATATCACAATAATCTTACATTGACTCTAAGTCACTCTCAGCTAGCTGTACTCCAAAGTACCCTCAACTCATTTCCCTTTTACAAAAGGATCTTAACATCGTACAAGATGACAGTCAAAAAATACGAAGAAAAGCCCATCCCAAGCGGTCTACCAATAAAGGTACCCAAACCTCCTTATTTTAATGCGTCTCTTCGTTATCCACAAGAAAATCCCCGGAATATGGTTTAGAATCCGCTAGCATCCGAAATCTAGCTGCAAACCTATAACTCCTTGCTGCAGTACATATGAAATTTGACAGCAAGCCTTATGCCATAAAGCAAGCCGTTCGGCCAAAAATATTATCGATCCTCACCACATAGCGCTTTTGGGTCTGGGTGACAAGTGCCGCGTCTTTCGACCAAAACCACTGCGTCTTGTGCCCTCAGCATTATGGTATGGTGGTGCAGAATGAGGTAGAGCCTGCCTCAGAGCCATTTCGAGAGGAACCTTTGGCGCGGGACTGGCTCTAGTTAGGAGACCCAAATCCGGTGATATTGCTTCCCGTTGTCCACTCCTGCTTGCATTTCTAGATTTTGGAGATGGGGGTCTATTGAAACCAAAAGCACTCGGCGACGGGACATCCATTATTGTCCCTGATGGCGTCCCAATACTTGATACCAAAGATTTTGGAGGCTCTTCGCCTTCTGTCTCCTGCTTGGTCCCAAAAAATGCTTGCTGGGTTCTTGGATTTGAAGGAGAGACAGGTGGAATATCTTCTTGAGTATTGCTTGACGTCGAAGTAGAAAGTTCATGTTCTTTATCTGGGATAGTGATGGTGGTTTCAGCCGATAGATTTGATGAACTCGCGGCTGACGAAACAAACGATGTCAACGACTTTCGTTCTGAGACGAGTTTGGCCTGGGGGCGCATCGATGTATCTACAACAAGAAGCTCTTTTTCGCCACGGCCCAGGATTCCATAGACTTTAACTTCTCCGTCATGGATCCCAAGTACTGCACTAGTCCCGGCATATACAGCATCTCCTTCAGTTCCACATCGATTAGCAAAAACTACAATGATTTCACCATGTGATTCGGCACGGATGAGGGGTTCTATTCGTGCAAGCCAGTAAGACAAAGTCTCCATGTCGGGCTCTTTGGGTGTACGGGTGAATGACCTCTCATTTTCACGTGTCAACCAAGCCATGTTAAGAATCACAAGATTTGCTTCCAAGTGGAGAACATGGTATGCAAACTCCCATGCATTCCACGGCGCTTCAAACTTGTAAGGACTGGTAAATGTTAGGCAAACTACAGGAATAACATGTTTGGGAAGAGTATTGGGGAGCGAGTCGGAAATAAAACTTACTTTAAATCCATACCTATAGGGAGCACTGGTTAGTCAACGACTGTAGGATCGGAAGGTACTCTTTTGGAGTTGAGGAAGCTGAGAGACTACTCACAAATGCCCATTGCCACATCGCCGAGGCCGTCAATAAAGCTTCCGTAGAATCCATTAGGGCCTTCAAGTGCCCATGTCTCATCAGTATAATAAAGGAATGACTTTCTATAATTCGCAATCGTCTCGCCATCCCCATTTACCGTGATGGCAGAGTTGTAATACTCAGGACCTGAAGGCCATTTTGGGCTAACATCGACTTTCTCGGGATATCCAGCCGTGACAACGCAGTTATATTTGAGAGCAGTGGTTCGTGCCCAGAGCGAGGTAATTCCTGAGGCAGTAGGTTCGAGGTATGGACTGATATGTTGCAGAGACTTGAAATTGTATCCTATGAGAAGTCAACACAGCTTCAAATATTCCTACGTTTCACTTCGTGCAAGTGCTCTGGAAACACGAGAGGAAAATGAAAACCGAAAAGCCTCGACTATTGAAGAATAACAGCAGACTGAGGCCACTGCAGCTTGGTTCCCACAAAGCTGATTTGCAAGAACCAGTGCACTCATGCAGCGATCGGGATGCGAAGTTACTTACCAGAGAAAGCTAACTCGGGAAGAACCAAGAGATCCAGATCCGTCGGGTTTGCCCTACTGAGGACGGCGTCGGCGCGATTGAGATTATTGTCAATGTCGCCTACCTAACTATGGCGGTTAGCAAGTCTCTCTTCCGCTCCAAGCGCACGATAAGAAATACGACATACCTGCGGGGCAAATTGCAGGCAAGCAATCCTCATTCTCGTAGTCTCGAGCCAGAATGGCGATGTGAGGACGGTTGTCTATATTCTACAGTAAAGAAAGAATGTGGAGAGGGGGAGAGATAGGATTAGGGATTAGGCTCGGGAGAGGGGGGGGGCTTAAGTTAGCGGAGTTGTCCAGACAGAGTGCGCGGAAAGGGCGGTGCGATCCCCCCGACTTATATCGCGATAGCACGCATGTATTCTGTACCTCCCTATTTGTGCAACGATACCTGCACGGCCAGGAAATTCAGGCATCTAAAGGTAATCTGCAGAGGGGCTGGTTAAGATTGGGCTTTTGTGGATGCATGGCTGTGGCATATGCCTGCTTCTATCCAGTCGTCGGCGCTTAAAAGTCAACTCTATTGCTCGAAGTGGTGTGCTTCCTCCCGAGCCCATGTCTATGCTTCGACACACTACACTCTGCCAGCGCAGCCAACGCAACCCCAACCCCAACCCCAGCGACGCACGCTCTACGCACTGCTGCATTGGCTTTCCTGTTGGTCTTCAAAGCCCCTCTGCCAATTGCAAATGAGCTAATGCCTTCCTCGTGACTGACCCTGCCACCGATCAGGCGGTGTGTGGATCGTTTATAAGCCTGCGTCTCCCAGTGGTTGCAGGATCACGCTGCTAGCCTATCTTGATCTCTCTCAGTGTCCCGTAACCAGACTGTCGGTACCTGCGTTTCTAAACCAGACCGCATCATCCGGCGGCCCGTGGGGATGCGGCCTATCGTTGACGGCGCGCAATCAATCGATTGCGAAGGTAGTGTCCCATTACTTCAAATATCTGGTCTGACAGCATGGCAGGTCTTCGTTATACTGTATAGAGTACTGTACTTGTCTCAGACTATACTACTCTTCCATCAGAATTATGTCTTTGGGGGCCGGAAAGAGAACTTCTGTTCCCTCGACCTCCCTCACCTCTCGGTGCCACAGTTGTCTATACAGAGGTGGGATTCTGGCTGATAGCCTAACTGCATGAACGCACCAAACGGTTTCCACACCCCAGCCGGCGCCCATCCAAACACATCCTATCCTACCCTTTTGGCCCTGGTCGGAGCACCCTCTCCCGACGCGGCAACGGAGAAAGCAGGTCGGTCCGCTCATTGGCAGAACGGGCAGCAATGCTATGCTATGCTCAGCTCGCCAGCCTCAAGCAAATTGGGAGCCTTCGAGGCGAGCAAACAGAACAGCCCGATTTTCGGTAGAATCGAGGTTTGGACCAAGCCCTACGTGCCTAGGTAGTATACAAACATAGCATTTGCGCGATTACTGCCTACCGTCTCGCTCGTATCCAGATGCTGCTCTGAACTGAAAGTAGAACCAGGGTGGTGAGGTGGGAACGGTTGAGCCCGGCATCCCTCGGTGTTGCAAAAACTGGCATCTTCATATGGTCAATCAATAATGCCCAACTGTTGGTGGCGGTTGGGAAGTATCCATTCAACCTCTTCGACTCACTATCTCCGGGCAACCCTTTCCCCATCGGCAAAGCTGAATCAAGTCGACTTCTGGAGCAAAGTTGGTTTCTGGCCATTCTATGTGGCTAGTTAGAGAATGAAGCTGGGAGAATTTGAGCAACTCACCAGCAGGGGCTTCGTCATGGGAGGCCATAGCAGCACCTGCCAGAATGGTCTCATTGTGGCCCTTGTTCAGCGACATTTTCTCGCAGGTGTTTTGCATATGCCGTATATCATGCTCACACAGGCCTCACTCAATTGCGGTTGGGCCCCGGCCAGGTTATAGATTCCTTCTGGCAGGCCATAGCCAATAATTGTGGAGAGCATCTTGTGAATTGGTAAGCTTCTAGTGCTGAGAAATTCAGTATTTCATACATATTTGTCTGTTATAATGTCAGGATGATTACGGTCTTTATGACATATCTTAAAGTTTTCATTCAATATGTCATCCACAAAGAAGTCTCGCACTACTCTCCTTGTATATTATAGCTTTGAGAGAACTTGGAAACATCTAACCGCCCTACATAATATTCTGCAATATTTTACCTCGTTAATCATAGGCGGAGCAATGGTCAGGCCCTGATATTACATTCCCTGTATAATTCGTCAAATATGTCGACGCACTCAAAGGAACTTGGTGATCAGTCGCAGCACAACTGGAGACTCTTTAGAAGCCTAAAGGGCCAAGGTCAACATAAAAATGGGCAGGTTTCAGAGGAAACTCTAGGTGCCTGCCTTGGATCCCATTGAAGGAAATCATATCCCACACCGCTCCACCAGTCCAACTTCCCGCCTTGAAGGTGCCATAGACTCGGGATTCCAATCACATCACCTGTATCTCCACACCGAAGGACTGACAAAACTCAGAAGTTGGAGGGAGTTGGAATTGACCAAGGTTTGGGGCTGCAATGGTGCGCGTGTCGGTCCAGGAATCCTCTTTCATAGCCAATAAGCAGGCATTCATGGACTGAGCCAACAAACATAGTCATCTTATATAGGCAATGGATGACATTCAATATATGCATACCTTCGTCTTGTGACGAGACAATTTTGCCATGGGGAGAGTTGGAATTAGCCATGTTGTAAGGGATGATGTGGTGTGTGTGCCTGGGTGGGAGCCCCTTTTCACAACGAATAGACAGGAATTCAGAGACTGAAACAATAACTATCATAGGGATTTCAAACCATTCAACCCATTCTTGCAAGTGTGAGGATATTGTAAAATTATGGTGGAGTTTGTTTATTTAAAAGTTTTAAGGAGTAATCATCGAAAGACTTCCTCTCCACGGAATCATTTCCTCAACCAAGAATATGCCGTACTTCTCCCTAAGCTCCATCATCAAGGGATCATCGACCTTGATGTTCGCCTCGCTGAGAATCGCATCGGCATAATTGAGATCATCGTTTACATCGTGAAATTCTGACATTATCCTTCGGGACACACACCCAGGCCTTCCCCCCAAAATGAAAGATACAGCGGTTATACTTGAGGCACAAATAGTAAGCATATAATCCTCCTTCTTGTAACCCCAAGACTAAATATCATATACATAGAGTGGTAAAGATACGCAGTTAATTCAAGTTGCAGCATGGAGGTGTGGAACAAAGCGAAACTCTGGCGAGAGCCCAAGACAACGTCAACTGGCCTCAACCTCTGGCTTCGAGAGCTACCAGGCAATGCCGGTCTATTGACAGATTGCATGTTACTTGCGAGACGGGTTGGTTGGATGATGCATCGCGGAAGAAGATGTCTATTTTTCAAAGCTCTGTACAATATCTGGGCTGGTACAGTCCCCCTATTTCGACTTTTGAACACCCTGTTGGCGCTTAGTTGCATCGCCAGTACTCCTCCATATAATCACTTACGGTACATCCCAATAAGGTTGAACCTGCTCCCCGCGTTGGAGAACTACTACTACCCTACCACGCACAATTGCTACATCCCATCGACAACATTTCGTCTCGACACTGAGAAAGCCAGATGTCTTCGAGACTTTATCGAAGTCGTTCAACAAACCAATCCTGCGAGTCGCTCTTTCGACAGCCTTTGCCTTGAATTTGCTGCTGGTAATCACTAGATTTCCCACATTGCCGCTCTGACGGTTAACCATACCCATCTCTCTTCTGGATGTTGTCTTGTCCCTATCTGCAAGCATGAGATCAGTCACCACGCGTCAATGCTTTTAAGCGCCAGACCCCTTGAGACCTCTACCGGAGTTTTGTGCATAGACGCATCTACAACAGCGCCCATCTTTTGAAAGCCCGCGCCTCATAAGCACTCCGATAGCCACCCTCCCCATCTTACCAATGCAGTTCTACCTACAACTTTTCTGCATAGTAGATAATCAGCAAAATTCGAATTGTTCAGCCCTCAATCGAGATTGCGAATGGTTGCAAATGGTCAGAAGGTGCTATGTTCAACAGGTTTCATGCAGATCAAGGCTTTCGGCCATACAAACCGACGAGTCAAATGGGTTGAGAGATGAATCAAGTCTGTACGCCAGAGGCACGAAATTTACTCTCTCCAAAACTATTTTGCGATCTTGCATTCTGCTGATCGATCGGTAGAAGTACTGTTTCGGCAGATATTGATTTTCGAAAAGCTCCCCATGGAAGCCCAGTAGGGGGCAGCTAGAGGTGGAGTCCGATTTGTCCGGGGCGGTGGTTGTTGAGGGCTTCCCCACGTTCTCGAGCCGTTCCTACACCGCTACGGCCCGCTGTAGCATGGCTGTGGCACATTTCCGAAGTTGTTTGCATATGGTGTGCCCACATCTTACTGATCGCACTCCTGCAAGTCTCAATCAGGATATAAAGGCGTTCAAGATAGCCGCTCTCCAGACACCGAGGTAAATTCACAGTCGGTTGTCATTGGCAAGCAAGTTCTGAGTCTGAAATATTCAATAATTCACGCATATCAATCGTTCATCATTTACGTGAGATTGCAACCATCAGAGGTCTATCTCCAGTTTTTGATCGAAATGGTTCCAATTGAACCCCTTCGATTTCGCATGTGATTACCATGTCCCCTTCTTTTGGAATATTACTGTGATTTTGTAATACCACTCGCATATAGATTCTATTCCCACAGTTTTGAACCTTAGGTATATCTCTCTTGAGAACTCAAACTTATCCACCTACATTTGATATTACCCCACCACCTTTCACACAGGATTTCTAGTTCATGAGCGGCTCAGCAAGTGTTCTATTGCCTTACTGCAATATTAATCCATACCACCTGCAAATGGAATTTCTCGCTACTATTTTGGTGTTTTTGGTCCTTGAGAAATTTATTTATATCCGACTATATGTCAAATTACCCCACCACCTTCTATTATTTTTCCCCTTTTGCTTTTTTCTATAAGTTTGTTTCTACGGCTCAGCAAATGCACTATCATCGCGATGCAATGGTAGTTCACATCCAGATCAAGTAATCAATATGCAGCCGCTGTGTAAGATATCAGTTACATCTTCTCAATGCCTAGGATTCTATTTATTTAAAGGACCATTCCTAGAACTCTCGTTCTCATATTAAAATAACTCCCAATAGAAATGTGACAGTCTCTCTCTTTCCAAAATGAAGGCATGTTAAGAAGTACTCGGCCGCGCACTGGCTTCAAAACAAAAATACTCCCCAATCGCTATCACAGGATGTTGCATTTTGTCACAATAAATATGCCCGCAGTGTCTCAAGACAGAACAAGGACATCTCCCTTGCTTTACACGAGGTGCCAAATAGGAACCCAAACCTGTAGTAGTAGGCGGCTATGGTGAATCTTCTCGCAGCCTGTGGCAAGCTGAAGCAAATCAATCCGTTTAGGAGGTAACCATCAAAGATCCTTCAGCATGAACCAAACCAAACAACCGCTCGTTCTAAGCGTTTCTATAGCCAAGCGCAGTTAGATGCATGAGATTCACTGAAAGTACAATCTTTGGGCGGCGGAGATCCGAGGAGGACTTGGGGACACTTTGAGAAAATCAAGATGCATCTAGGGGGTGGTATCTAGAAATGTGTGGCCACTAATCTTGTTGCAAACTGCTGTGGAAGCTCTGAGGCTATTCTGAAGGTGGAAGGAGTGAAAGACATCATAGGTTTGTAGAATGTTATTCTGCTTTTGGCTTTGTGGTAAACCTGTGTGGTGAGCAGTACGCTGGTGAGGCATTAATCGATGATCCCAGATGTCTTTGGGGCTTGGACAGTTAGAGAGGCACTAGACAGACCACGTAGTTGAAGTCTTGTTCGAATTGTACCACGATCTGAATAAGTTATATGCTCACGTGACAATTTTTAAAATTTTAACTTATGCTAAAGCCTTAAGTAGGTAATGATCGAAAGACTTATTTACGAAATAGTCTTCTCAATCAAGAAGATGCCGTACTTCTCCTTGAGCTCTTTCATCAAGGGGTCATTGATCTTAGAAGACATTGGAGCAAGAATGCCCTTCTCCGAAATAGTCCCGTTGAGAACCTGCAGGACTGCAACACCACATGGAACACCAACCAACTTTGCCATAGCAGAATAACCTTTTGGATCGCCATACTCAACTAAAGTCGAGGTCCGCGTCTCCTTGCTGCCGTCCTTATTCTCAATCTCGAATTTGTGTTGCAACATGACAAGATCGCGCTCGCCTTCCTCAAATTGCATTTTCTGCTCCAGGGTAGCGCAAAGTGTGTCTAAGGGATTTCCTCTTGGGATGATCTTCTCGTCGGAGAAAACACCAACCCAGCGCAGTCCGTTCAGAATTCTCTCTTTCTCCTCTGTATCCTTAAACTCAGTCTTTGATGCGATTGCCCACTTGAGGTCCTTCTCGCTGGACGACGTGGCCGTTAAGATCTTTTGTGTTGCTGTCTTCCAGGAGATAGGCTCCTTTAGGAAATCTTGAGGCTCATCGCTAAGGAAGCCCATATCTACCAAGACTCGAACAAACTCGGGGAAGCCTTGATATCTCAAAGTGCCTCGGATGATAGTCTGTGCTTCTGGAATGTTGTATCTCTCCTTATAGGGGGTGGAATCTCTGTTCGGATATGCTACAAATGCGTATCCAGGATAGATGAAATATGGCTTCGCCGTACCCATCAATTCCTTGCCAGAGATATCCACAACTTTCCCGTCTTTATAGTATTTGGCATCATTTCTCAGTGCCAACAAGACGCCCCGAGATGACCAGGAGAATTTGTACCCAAGAGGGTTGTCGGAAGCCTCAGGAGCCGGCAAGCCGCCGCAGTAAGACAAAAATGACAAGATTTTCCCTCCAGCCTTGTGAACTTCTTCAATGGTCTTGATTGCGTCTAACTTAAATCAGTATACTGTTTTGACTTGAATTGTACAAAGGATATATGCTTACACAAATGATCGATCCCCGGATCAAGTCCAATCTCATTCATGACTGTGATACCAGCCTTTTTGGCTTCCTCTTCCAATTCAAGCATTGCTGGCATGACATAGCTGGTTGTGACAACATTCTTCTTATTTCGGATTGCAGACTTGATAACAAACGGATGGAATGTATATGGGATCAAGCTAATAACCAGATCGTTCTTTGCAACCTCAGCGTCGAGAGCTTTTTCATCTGTGACATCGAGGGAGATGGGATGTGCGTTCTTGACTCCAGCAGATAGCTTCTTCGCAGTTTCAAGTGTTCTGCAAGCTGAAAATATATTAGGGAAAAGTATAAATAAGAATTGAGGTCGTATTCATACCAACAGAGACATCAACTCCTGCGTCACTGAGGATGTCAAGAGTAGGTCTGGTTACGAAGCCCGCACCGAGCATAAGAACTTTCCTGGAAACTGTTAGAGAATAATAGGAGCTTAACGAATAGATATATTTACTTAGGTCCAGCCATGATATGATACTTGTCTCAGATTAAAGAGAGACAAGCGGGGAAGGACAAGATACAGAAATTTAAGGAATTGATTTCATGAAAAGATCGATACCACTCGCCGGAGGACTCATACCGAAAATGTTTTGGTGGGGTTTTTTATTGCGGGCGGCCGTCATCGGGGGTTCAAGGTAACCTTGTTTTCGCTAAACTCTTTTAGGCAGTGCTAGCATTGCCAAAAAGAACACGCTTCAAAATCCAAAACCTTCTCTTTTACAAATCCACTTCACAAGCTTCCCCAAGCTTTGTCGTCGCATCAACAACACACAAATTCATCATGTCGGCCACGGCTATGTTCTGGGCAGCTCCGC
The DNA here is from genome assembly GCA_037952705.1 of Haplographium delicatum. NCBI lineage: Eukaryota > Fungi > Ascomycota > Leotiomycetes > Helotiales > Hyaloscyphaceae > Haplographium > Haplographium delicatum. Next base: position 113,858 of record JAPZPC010000079.1, read on the forward strand.
CCATTTCGAGGTATGTTTTACTTTTAACCCTCGCGCCACCTATTTGTGCTGATGCTGATGTAGCACAGGACGTTGGCTGCGTCTGCCTTCATTCTCTCCGTTGCGGTGTACACGGGAATGGTGTCCGGATACTGGGTAGTATTCCATACAGATTATATTTGGACCATGCCACCGCAGCTATGGAGGCTGGTTTCCTCATTCCTCATCACAAACAAAGACCTAAGCATAATTTTCGACACCTACTTTTGTAAGAATATCTCAGACTCCGTAGCCGGTCTTGCCCTAGCTAACCTTGGACACAGTGTACACTTATGGTAGTAAGCTTGAGAAAGCTTCGCCAAGGTTCTCAGCGCCAGGTGACTTCATGACGTACCTTCTGTTTGTCTGCTTTGTGATATTGGTAGGTTACATATTTTTTTTCTCTTAGTTCGAACACCTCACATTATCTGCCCGCATAGTGCAATACTCCCAACTATAGCGGTTCCTGGAAATGAGGAAGATTACCCCTGCACTTCAACTGGTCCGTCATTCGCAATCAATCCATAGGGCCAGTCTGCGGTGTAGGCATGGTGGGAAGTTCCTTTGAGAAAACTCGTGTCGATTCTTCTACTTCACTCGGGTGGTTGTGACTCCCTACATATCGATAAAATCTGTTTGGCTTGTTTTAGGTCTGAAAATAAGATCTATCTCTAACAATTCATTAGGGCTTGAATGTACTAGTTACTGGAGGTATGATATTTACGTCAGCACTTGTCTTGGCGTTTGCATATACATCCACTCAAGATGACCGAGGCATGAAAGCAACGTTCTTCATCGTTACAATCCCAGCGCAATGGCTGCCATACGCCATGCTTCTTATGACACTGGTTACTGTTGGCCCAGCTGCAACCAAAATTCAAGCCACTGGTCTTATTGCAGCTCACTTGCACGACTTTCTTACACGAATCTGGCCTACTTTTGGTGGCGGTAGAAATCTCCTCCCAACACCCACCTTTATCAGCAGACTATTCGAGACTAGAACAGCCACTGTCGAGGACAAGGGGTATGGCACCGCGTTCGCACCAGCTCAGCGAACTTCGGGCTCGGGCTCAGGCTCAGGCTCCAGTAATGTTTTACCAGAGTCTTGGCGAAACCGGGGTTCAGGGCATAGGCTGGGAGGGAATTGAATCTTGAATTTATCCCATATGAACAATCCACACCTTGTTGGGAAGCAATTGCTGATGCCCCCTACTTCCACGTGTTTTATCGTGAAGTAGTGATACATATCTCTACCTTCCGAGGAATACTTGAGATTCCACTACGCAAGCTATTGATAGATGCTTAAAGGGTTGTCGTTCACGTCAGCAAATCTTTTCTACTGGCTTCTCCTCTGTACAACAAGCCATTTATAATGTAGCACTATGTTGCGAACAGGCGTTTTACTGGGGACAACTCTTCCAATTGGGCAATTACAGACATGGCAAAGTGTCATTGGGGCGTCACTCTGAATAAGTACTTGTACATCGTCTTCTCAAGCAAATCTTCTTATCAAGCATGCGAATGGAGTCATGGAGTGATGTACTCGTATATCCCATATAAACAAATCTCCTCAAGAATAAAATTCCCACCAATTACAGCGCCAACTCAAGTCTAAAATCTTTACAAACGAGTGGGTATCTAAAGGCGAATGTCGGCTACCTCTCCTCACTTCATACAGTTCATAATAGCTCTTTTAATTCATTACGTCTTCTCCGCCAATATTCGCTTACCCTCTTCCTCCGTCCGACCGCACTACTCGGAATCGGATTTCGGCAAAAAAATCCCAAACTCTCAAACCTTCGCAACCCAAAAAAAGATACCTACCTGAGCTATCCTAAAATATATACAACCGCGCCTCTACGCAGCTCCGGACCTGCTTAATCTTCCGATGCTGACTCTCCGAAGTAAGGGTCGGTGGTAATGGTTGGTAGTGATGGTATCACAGGAGTGCCATTGGACAGCTCTGTTACTGAAGATTGGCATATTATGCTCGTAACAAATGAGGGGATTGGTGCTGGTGGCAGTGTCGGAAGAGGCACAAAATCTGTGCTTTGAAGCGTGAAAAATGGAATAGATGATAAGGTGAAATCGGCTTCTGTTGTAGTAGGCACGCCGCTTTCTTGTCCAAAGGCTGAGTAGATTAAGTCTGAAACTGTTTCTACCGGCGTAGAGGTCACAATGAGAGTACTTAGAACCGTAGTCACTGCTACTGGAGCAGCTCCGTTCAGGCCATCTAATAAGATCTCTATTGGAGAGGAATCCGCATCATCATCCATGGAAGTAACTGCCGTACGTGCCCTGGTAAGTCCAGTATGTTTTAGTGGTCGAGCAGATGCTAAATTTGATAAGGAAAGCATGGCTATCAAGGCCGTTGAAATAAAATTCTGCATCTTGACTTGATACAGGAATGGAATCGATCAAGACGCTGGAAAGTCCGAAGCGGAAGTGCCAATTATCGATTGTACTAGCCCGTTTGAAAACCAGTTATCGAGTTTTTGAACTGGATCTAGGAGTAGACCCAGAATTTTTCGCTGGGTGTAAAAGAAGGGATTCTTTTGATATCTTCAAGAGAATGGATTTTGGTAATCGTAACAGAGAGGCCAAAGGCACAAAGTGGTGGCCTATTGTCACAAAGAGTGCAAACGAATGTGAGTGGAGGCTTCCTCAATAAAGAAATGAAAATTAAAACAATACAATCAACAAAGACAAGAGAAGAGATATTTGATACCAAACGTGAGAAATGAATGCATTATCTGCTATTTCATAACTATATAGGCGACTAAATGTGTTCCCTCCATCTGTCCTTCAACCGGGAGGTATCAGTTTTCACCCGTTCTGAAATTCGTGAAACTTCAAGAAACGGAGTCTGGAAATATATTTGCACTATTTCCTAGGTACGATTGGTTAAGATAACGTTCTGTTTCATGTGAAGCCTGTGCCGAAGAATATCCGATGAACCAAACTTTAGCCGCTGAAGCCGTCAATGTAACCAACGAATAAGAATGTATGAAACAATCACATCACAAAGTCCAGACGAAACGCACGAACAGTAATAAGGGAGCCGTGTGGCTGAATGTAAACGAAACTTCCCCTGAATCCTGACTCTAGCCGTCTCTCTTTGCTCGGACTCTGGGAGTAAAGGGATGTTATTTTGGCCTATACGATAAATTCCATACAGCTCAATAGTCAATGCGGCGGGGGAAGAGAGTTGCAAGCCTGGGAAAGAATAATTTCCCTTGATCTAGAAGAAAGAAATAACACAATGGTAGAAATTGGGATAAAGATTTCGGCCAAGACTGCTTTAGGCAATTTCAGGTTTTGAAGCATACACTTATTAGTACGAAATGTCAAATACAGAAAAATGACAAAAGAAAATAATTATAAGTAAAGTTTTGGACTCTGAACTCAGTGATGAATATCTCTGTTTCTCAAAATCTTCACAATTAGCACTCATAATCGTATTCCGGAGGGGCTTTCACTTAGGTCGGCAAAACATCGGGTAGACCTTCGGTAAACGCGAAATTGCCAAGAAACCTTGTTTCGCATCCGAGGGTCCATCTAAAGTTAGTCAGTGCACCTACCTCACTTCTACCCAAGTTAACCTCAAAACATCTTTCAATTTCATCATTACCATGGTGCAAGGTCTCAAGAATTAAAATAAACGAAGTAAGGTTTATTGAAAACAATTTTATTGGAAGCTATGAGTTGAGTGTACTTCATACGAGGAGAGAATCGCGATATCTGCAGATCGTGAAGGGAAAAAGTATTGCCGATTAGGTCCTCCAGATCTCTGAATTAGTCTCGAATGAGAGGTACCGATTTGAATGTTTGAAAAGGAAAAAAAATTGGATCAATAGTTGCTGATCGTAAGAGGAGTGAGCATTGCCAGTGCAGTCCTCTAGATCTCCGAGCTGATCTCGAATGCAGGATATCGATCAAAATATGTTTGGTGTTCATCAAGAGAAGAAAAATCTAATATCTGCTGATCATGAAGAGAAGAGCATTGCCAGTGCAGGTTCTTCAGATCTTCGAGTTGATCTCGAATGCATGATACCGATTTGAATCTGCTGTTATCAAGAAAAAGTAATCGACCCTGTGCTGTGTGACCATGAAGGGAGCATTGCCAGTGCAGGCCTTCGGTCTTCGAAAAAAAATCGAATTGCAGAGGATAAAATTGAGTTTATCGTCAGTTTTTTGTGCAGTGTACTTGTACATGAAGAAATAAGGAATCTGGTGTCGACGACCGATGGAGTGCAGTGCCAGTGCAGTGCGAGAACCCCGGATCTTTCGAGTATTGTTGAATTTTCAGACTCAAGAAAAATATTGAGTCGCTCTTCGTAATCTTACAGTCTCAATCAAACATAAGCAGTATGCAGCGGGCCGCATAAACCCCTCCTTTTGATTGATCATTTGGTTGATTCTCCGATAAATGTTAGTAGCCATCAAGATGATCGAAGACATCTCGACTGATTCAATCCTCTCTGAAGAAGAGATGAGAGAGATTAGCAGTCATTATTGTCGTGTGTTTGAGCTTAAATCATACCACCTTGGCTGTCTTGTTGCCAATCGTACTCCAAAACAGGGGAACCCATTCTACGCTGACGGGCTACGCGAAGTCGTTCCAATCGCTCCCGATGGATACGATCAACCTCTCGCTCGATCTCCTCCGCAGTCATAGAAGCAGGGCGCTCAATGATAGCTAGAGCCTCTGCTCGATGTTTAAGTTTGAGCTCCGGATCGATTTCATCATCATCATTTGGTAAGGGGTTCACAGTTTCTTGAGTGCTTTCGTTATTGGTGATAACTTCAGCATCATCAGCAACATTGGCGGTGTCACTGGTAGCAGGAGCTTGGTCTTCTGAGGGTTGAGTGGTATCTGCAGTTGAAGACGTGTCATTTGCACCACTCTGTTCATCATTTGGCGTAGAAGATGATGAGGGGTCGAATGCGGAAATTCTCATGATATTGAGAACATCATCTGGGATGGAATCTGGGCGAGGTGGTCTTACAGGAGTATATTGAGTGGATGGGGGATCGGTCTGAAGAACGGCAAGACCCGATGCACCATCACTGGCAATCTCAGCTGTTGGCGGCGGCTGAGGTCTTGACTGGAGTGTTTGTAATGCCCAGGATCGAATTTGGTTTCCTCTATTCTCACCGGCATCCTCACAGGTACCCTCGCTGTTACGCTTGCGAGATCTCATGGTGAAGAAAACTGCAATGCCAACGATCAAGACGACTATACCAAGGAGGACTCCGATTAGGATTCTTACTTCCGATTCGGTGAAATTGTCTGTTGCAGCGGAGCTGACAAGAGTGCTTGCAAAGTTAGTGACCGTCAAGGTGGCGCTTGTCAAGGTAACACTTGGAATCATTGCCGGAGACGTAAGAGTTGTAAAGGTCGATGGGAGATCGGTAAGGCTAGCTTCAGAAGTAACGGCAACACTAACAGGAGAAGGTCAAATTTTGCTCTCTCTTATGTTTGATAGGATCACTTACTTGATTGTCTCCACGCTGGAAGGAGGCTGAATCGTAGTGATAAACGTCGACGATATAGTTGTCTCGCCAGGTGTTACAATGACTAGGATAGACGTCTCTACTACAGGTGACGCAGTCACCGTAGTCAAAGAGTCTACAGTTGCCTTGATGACATCTTCGATCGCAGAAGGAAGGCCAGTTACTGTAGCGACAGAGCTCGAGTCGGAGCCAACTACACTTGCGATGATGGCCAACATGACAAAAAAGAGAGTTAGCGCCAAGACGGCATGGAACCATACCGCAATAGCTAAGCAGCCCATCTTGTCTGACTATCCTGATCGTATGGCACAAGCTTCCGATCAAGGTAGTGTTGACGCGAGTATGGGTCGAAGCCGACTCACTTGCCAAGTTTAGCAAAGACGCGTTGAGAAGGAGATTTGAAAGATGGAGAGTTTGTTCTCAAGTGAGATGTGACTTGAAGGCAGCTTGAAGCCAAGAAAAGCGAGGAGATGCTGTCCTCCTGATGGGTACGGTGGATGAGGAATGTGGAAGGGATGAAGGAAGAGATAATTGATTTCAAGTGAAAATGAAAAGGATTTTTGAGTGAGAATAACCAAACACGTCAACTAAGACGTAGGGCTTAACCTCGATTGAAGAGCTAAGCGCTGCGCTCCGCAAAGACCAGAGCGGCAGATACGCTTCAGGGCAAAGCTTTGGTACGGCTAGGTTCTAGCAAGAGCAAAAACAGGAAATTTATGACAATTATTTGACATTTGCGTCTGAATTCCGGTACAACTATGGTTACTATATGACTCAAGTAGTAACACTATTCACAGAAGGTTTTAAGGAACACAGTTGATACTTCTGGTGAATGGGTGATATTCTATCACTGGACAACATTGTTTGCAGGAGATATAAAGATTAGGAATACTTGGGAAATGATAGGCGGGCCAGGCGAACTTGTAAGTCATGCAATGTTATAAGATTTCTCAGAAGAAATTTACTTACTGAATAAAGCCATTAACGGAAGAAACTATATACAACAGTAGGTTATTTCTGAATCAATACAAAGAAGCTTAGAGCAGCATGCACAATATATGTTCAATAAAGACAGTTGGGGCATTATTTCAGGCCAGCTTAAAACAACCACTCCTATAGCAGAAGCACACTTACAGGCCTTTCCTTAACGGTTAGTAGTCATTGAAGCATTAAGATATAGCGCTAAAGCAATTAAGCGAGCCCCTTTTCTATATCGAGGGGGAGTTCTTTGGGGCTAAGCGAACAGTTAGCGCCAGAGGCCCTGGCAAGCGAGACGTATACAGTTCAAGAATGTTGACGGTTTGATATTTGATACGACTAATGTTACCTCTTTGATGTAGAATGCTGAGAATATGAATTGGTGCACTGAATGAGAGTCAGGCAATCGATTGTGTTTTCCATTTTTGAGAGCAAAGATTCCAACAATAGAAAATATATTGGATCGCAGTAGGTTATGTGATTTGAATATTTTTTCATGCATTTCGATAGTACATCTGTTATACAAATCCTAGATACATTTTTAAGTGACCACATCCCCACCAAACCCAACCGGTCGCCTCTTCCCCCCACTCTCCGGCACAATTGCCATAGCTTTATATACCTTCCCCATCCCGCTCCCTCCTCTATCCACCAACCTCTTCCACGCTCCCTCTACCCTACCCTTCTCCTCGTCGCTTTTGAGCGCCTTCATCAAGATGTCGGCTCTCTCCTTAATCCCCATTCCTAGTAGAAACGTACCCTGTTCAACTGGTCCGTGAACTTCGACTCCGGGAGAAGCGCCAAGGGCTGCTTCTGCAAGGGCTGTAAAGTCTACATCTGCGGATAGATCCACCAGGCCTGGAGAGGAGAGTGGTGAGACGCGCTTGTGTGATCTGATGCCCCGGAGAGAGTTCGTCGGGATAGTATCCGATGGGCCATAGTCGAGGATTATCGCTGCTCCAGAGGGCGACGGTTTTGGCTCAGATTCGGAGCCGCCTATTCTTTTAGCAATTTCTTGTGCGTAGGCGTGAGATTCGGGGGATATCTCGATGAGGGAATCGGGAGTGGGTTTCAAAGCTCTGTAACGAGCGGATATTTCTGGGAGGTAGAGGCTGTGTGGTGTCGAACTCTTGGAGAGTGTGAGTTGGAATTCGGGAGGTGGATTCGACGATTGCTGCGATTTTGGGGTGTGAAGTTGGCTGTGAGTGGAATCAGGAGGAGTTGGTGAGACCACCATTTCCCGCCACTGTGGTTCCTTAGCCTGTCGACTTTTTGTAGCATCTGAGGTGAGCTTGTGCTCTCCTGTTGGGGTTTGGATGGTTTCTTGTAACGAATCTGATGGAGCAATAGACTGAAAGGCATGGATAGGAAGGGCATCAAAGAACTCGTGAGCAACTATGAAAGGGGTTTTGTCTTGATCTATTTTATCTGTAAGAAAGTAGCAATAGCCATATTAGGATTTAGCTTACCTGAAGGCACAAATCTAATATTCTCGGTCCATATAATTGGTATTTGTGCATACTTGCTGGTACTCTTATGCCCAATAGATGTTTCAGTCATAGGGGCATCGCCACAGAGCAGCTTCTTTTGAGCCTCTCTTAACGACGGACTGGTTTCAACCATGTAAACAGCTTCGATACTTGAAGCCATTGGTTTGAAATTCCGCAACGTCTATAAAAATATAAATAACAGGATTTATACAATAAGAAAAAAAGATTTCGAAGCTTACTCGGAGCATATCATCCATCAGCGTCCCCCTCCCAGGACCTATTTCAACCAATTCGACGCCTTTACTTCTCCGGCCTTGAGCCATCCATTCTGCTACGAACCAGATCCCGATTAATTCTCCGAATATCTGCGATATCTCAGGAGATGTGATAAAATCCCCTTTCTGCCCAAACTGATCTCGCCCGTCTTGGTTCGACATGTAGTATCCTCCTAAATCCGAAGTCAAGCACATTCGCATGAAAGATGCTAATGGAATTGGCCCGGTTGCCTAGCAGTAACAATAACGTCAGTTGACTTATTATGATACAAAAGGGGAAATGGGAATCACACTGTAATGGCTTCGGAGAGCTGTTTTGCTAGAGGAGTGGACCATTGTCGTGCTTCTGCTTCCGAAGAAGACCACCTCACAGCAGCTAAAGGAGCTCTATTTTTCCCGCGCAACGCACCGCGCAGGCAATTGCGCGCTTGAAAAGAAATCAGGGACCTCATTATGGTCATATCCAATCATCACGGACTCATTTTTCGTTCGAATTGAGGATTTCGTCCAAAATGCAAGAAAGCCTTACGTCGTCGCGTTCGGGTGTTCTTGACAACACCAAAAAAAATATTTCGGATCTCGAAACAACGTCATTTCTCTAATACACCCATCCACCCACTGCGCCAACCGCCACACTACACGGCACAACCCAATGATCCCGCGATGACGGGCAAAATGAAGTCGCGCTGGGCGGACGATGAAGAGGACGCTGCATTGGACGCGCAGCGCAAACGAGAGAAGGAAGAGAAGAAACGGTTAAAGGCTGAGAAGCAGCGGAAAGCGGACGAGGAAGCAGCAGCAGCGCAGCTTCTGCAGAAGCAAAAAGCAGCCGCGGCTGTAGCAGCTGCGGCAGACGAACATTCGAATCAAGCAGAGCACTCGTCGCGGCCTTCGAAACGGCGGAGATTGTCAGTCGAGCCAGAGCCAGAGCCGGAGCGGGAGCTAGAACATGAGAGTAGAGAAAACAAGCCACCGGCGAAACTGCTGCGGTTTCCGTCAGGGGGATGGAAGAAATGCAGGAGTGTAGAGGACTATGAGAAACTTAATGATATTGAGGAGGGTGCCTACGGCTGGGTATCCAGGGCGAAGGACAGTCGGACAGGAAAGGTCGTTGCGCTGAAGAGGCTGAAGATGGATAATGCGCTGGATGGGATACCTGTTACGGGGCTGCGGGAGATACAAACGTTGATGGACTGTGAACATCCGAATATCGTGGCCCTGAGGGAGGTGGTTGTAGGTGAGGACACAACCAAGATTGAGAAGTATGTCTATTCCCGTCACAATTTATCATATATATCGAATATGGCATGCTACAGAACAAGGCTAATATGCAAAATTATATAGTATCTTCCTCGTCCTCGATTTTCTGGAGCATGACCTCAAAACTCTCCTCGAGGACATGAGCGAGCCCTTTCTCAACTCAGAGATCAAAACCCTCCTACTCCAACTAACGTCTGGCGTCTCCTACCTCCATTCTAACTGGATTCTGCACCGCGACCTCAAAACCTCCAACCTCCTCCTCAACAATCGCGGAGTGCTGAAGATCGCCGACTTCGGCATGGCGCGGTATTTTGGGGACCCGGCACCCAAGATGACCCAGCTCGTTGTGACGCTGTGGTACCGCAGCCCGGAACTGCTGCTTGGGGCAGAGACGTACGGGACGGCCGTGGACATGTGGAGCGTAGGCTGCATCTTCGGCGAGCTGTTGACCAAGGAGCCGCTGCTGCAGGGCCGCAACGAGGTCGACGAGCTTTCCCAGATCTTCGAGCTGTGCGGCATCCCCACCGAGGACTCGTGGCCGACCTTTCGACGCCTGCCCCACGCCCGCTCCCTGCGCTTGCCCAAAAACCCCGCCTCGAGGGGCTCCGTACTGCGTGCCAAATTCCCCTTCTTGACCGCTGCCGGCAGCGCCCTACTCGTCTCCCTCCTGTCTCTGGATCCCGCCAAGAGACCCTCCGCAGCCGCCGTCCTCGATCACCCTTTTTTCAAGGAAGATCCCAAGCCCAAGAGCACCGAGATGTTCCCGACATTCCCAAGTAAGGCTGGTCAGGAGAAGAGGAGGAGGAGGGCAACCCCGAATGCTCCTGTGAGGGGTAAGGCGAAGGAGATGGGAGCCGTGGATTTCAGTGGCATATTTGCTGGGAGGGAGGATGAGGAGAAGGGTGGAGGGTTTTCTCTGAAACTGATTTAAAGCCGAGATAATTACACAAGGAGATGTTTGGGCTGATTTGTCAGGTGATGGAAGATGAACGACGAAAGACGTCTGCAACGTTTGTTTAGAAACGCATGAGAGCTATACAAACCCTGAGTATATAAACACCATCCTAGATAGTTATCTACCTCAAACTAGACGTCGTCGGTAGTGGACCTCGTATTGTACCGCCTCAACTGAAGAGTATTATCAATGCTTTCTTTATTTGATTACTCTGGCGGTATCTATGCACCTTTACAAAACCAGCTGGCAATCATGAATCCGTAACACCGTATCCGCCATCCAATGCTACCCAAATCCAAAGGAGTGTGAAAAAAATTATCAACCAGATACACCGATGCCGATACCCAGCTTCGCTTCTCTTCTTTCTTTCGATCTTTCCCGTTTTGCACTATACAGATTTTACCAAATAACATTAAGTCCAGTAACGAACCACGTAAAGCTCAACACGGTGACTATAGCCACACTAAACATCATTCCCAAGGCCTTCCTCTCCATATCACTCAATGCTCCACTACATGTCACACATTGAAAATCACCTAATGGCGTATATGCTTGCGGCGAATACATGCCAAATGTATAGGAATCGAAGGATGCCAAATATCCTGCTTCTGCCACGGCACTGATACTGCTTTCCGCGTCGTAAATAATCAAAGTGTACGTTTCGGTAAGGAGGGGGTCCGACACGGCAGTAGCTTGGTACGACCCCGTATCCCACGTCACCGCATTCGTGCTATTAGCGATGGTTTGGTTCATAGCTATGGTATACATCTGCTGGTTAGCCGTGCAGGTTGCCATGACGTTGATAGCTGTCGGAGTGGCTAGGAGCGACGTGTAGTTCCAGGCGAACGTCACAAAATCTCCAATCTTAAAGTACTGCTCGCCCGAGGACACAGCTGGCGTTACCATAGAGACACCTCCAGCCGGTAAACGTGGATCGAAGGATGTATGGTTAGCAGCAGCTGGTGTTGTTGCTGTGGTCGTCGTGTCATTTGAATTGCTATTACCAGTCGGTTTCGGTGGGTTTGAACCTGAGAAATCTGCCGAAAATGTAACTGGCCCATTGCCTGATGATCCTGATGACTGGGGAACAGCGGTCTGTGATGAGGCTGGGGGAGAGTCTGTGACATGTTAGCTATGGAGGGTTATGTTATGATAGATGCTTTTTGGGCGACGCACTATCTGAATTTTGCCGCACAATCAGAGCATCTAATTCGGGAAGCCATTTGGGCCATGGCCACGCGAGTGTAAAAGTCGAGAGAAAAAGGAAGATTAAAGAATACAATTGTAGATTTCGTGAAGTCCGCATCGTGTTGACAAGGGTTGTTGACACCCCTTTCAAAATGGGCGAGATCCCTCCTGATGCACCAAATCAACTCGCGTTATCCAAAAATGTTCGACCGGCGGAGGTTGACGGTCGAAGGAGAAAGACTTCGACGGCTCAACCTAAATAAAAGGGAATTGTTATGATGTCGAGTCGGGTCGAATCGAGTGGTGGGTGTGTTCTGCTGCAAAAGCCCCTGGGGTAGACAATCAGACACGACTCCAAACTGGCCGGGAAACGCCACCACCAACCGTCCTGTCAGAATGATCCTTTTTTTTTTCCTTCCAATGCAGCGTCCTCCTGAACAATAATCCGGGCGGCCGAAACTTCCACGAGAGAGCCGAACGAGTGAGGCTCTAAAGGAAGAAAGGATAACGAGGGAAATGAATAAAAGGGGATGGGGGAGAGCGAGAGTCGATGGGGAGAAAAAAGAAGAATGATTGTGTTGAGAATGAAGAGAGGAGAAGGAGAAGAGATCCGAGAACACGAAGAGAAAGTGGGTACCGGATGTGAGCAGGGCAGGCAGGGGAGGGGATCAATCAAGGCCAAGGAAAGTGCGCCCGTGGGTGACACAGTGCCACAGTGCCACTGCCAGAAAGAAGGTTCAAGGCAGAAAGAAGGCTTTCAGGCCGGCGGCCAGGGGCTAACACGAGCTGAACAGTGCACTGCGCTCCTTCCCGTACAGATCCGTCCAGCGTACACCATACAAAATACAGAGCATAAAGTACGCTGCAGTCCAGTCCAGCACCGACCATCACCGACCGGCACCGACTCCAATTATTTATTACTGTACCACCCCTTCCCGCTCAATCACCGTCCATCAATGCCCGGGGAATGACTAATCTTCCCCACCAAAACGAACCATCACCACCATACAGATCCAGCATAGCGACGCCTAAGCTGTACGGCTCCTCCTTTACGAAGTCTCCGGCCCCCGATCGACGCGACTCTATTTTAAGCAACGCATCTCTCCTTACGCCGGCAGGAGTACGCCAAATAGCACTGTAACTACCTACTCGTACCAAGGAAAATTCTTGGGGCTGCAGTACCGTACCGTACTTATCGGCCGACCCCCTGGTTTTTTCCTCTCCTTTGTTCTCTTACCGATCCTTATCCTCAGGATTTTCGTCATCCGGTACGGAGTACTATTGAACCCTCACCTGACCCTTTCGTCGAAGAAATATATTTTCTCTCCAAGTTATCCTCTAAATCTCTATCCTCCGCATGTGATGTTTATATTCTACCACATGTCTCACTATCTAGCGTTAGTCAAGGTACCGTACAGAGCGGCACCAACTCCATTAAGTCAAGCTGCGCGCGAGCACAAAATTTAAATCTAGAGGTAGTGCTGGGGAAACGGGCGGTAAATGATCAAGCGACCGGGGAAGCCCATCGCTCCGACACGTGAATATTTGCTCGTTCTTGTTTCTTTTCGACCAACGCACTGTTGTGCAATACTTATAAGTGTGATGCCTACGGATTTTCACTACTGTATAGGAACCCCGAGTTCAATCTGAACACAGGGTTCAATCCTTTGTGATAAGATGTCTCGGTCCCGAGACATGTTTCTATTCCTCTCATCACGTGATACAATGAATGATCCGGATTAGGTCGGCCTGCGCTGCTTCAGCCTCGACATTGATTCCAATGAGAGACGTGACTATGATTGGCATTGAGATACGATCTCCGGCCAGATAATCAGTTAAAATATATAGTTTGCGAGGGGTCTTGCCATATGATATATGAGCAGAGTTCGCTGTGCACCCAAGTTGTCATTGCAAGGGTCCTCTAACTACTTGAAGTGCATTCTATAATGTAGCCGTAACATGCAATAAGACAAATTCCTTTGGTGCTCACATCATGAACTCCGGTTCCCAAGCCCATTCTCGGTTCCAGCGCCAATCGTGCTTCCTGATCCAAAATCCAGCCTGTGTTCTACACCCTGCAATCAAATGCTGCCACGCTTGCAAAGTGTTGTGTATCTGTCAACCACCAGTGCAGTATCATATCCGTAAGACCTCATTCCTCCTCCTCCTGCTCGCTCGGCGCAGGGACCGACCCCGAACTGTCATAACTTCCAACTGATGCTTGTCTCCCGCGGAAAAGGGCTGCCGCTTCTCCGACCTCCATTTCGTGAAGTTTCTTCTTTTTTTCAATCTCTGGTATCTCATCTCCATTCGCTATCAAAGTGCGTGCATCCACCACATCGAATTCTCCTTCCTCCTCGTCGTCACTGCTCTCTTCTCCACTCATCACAGGGGTATCTAACTGATCTGACTTTGGGCTCTTCATCACCATTTCGGGGCTTACTGGCCGAGAGTTAGTGGAAGATTGGCTGCCTTGTGACGTGGTCGTGACATCGCTCTTTGTCGACTCCGCTTTCCGTGACAGCCGGGAAGCTTCCGCCTGATAAGACTTTATCATGGGATCAAATGCGGCTGGAAGTCCTAGAGCTGTTGCAACAGCATGGGCTTCGACGTCTGGATCATTAGACTCCTCAAATATGCTATTGGTTGATCCAAGATCAGTCTCGTGTTCCTCAATACCACTTTCCCGTAGTATTCGCGCATAATCTTGTCTTGTGGGATCCGCATCTCTCCTCCTTTTCTTTTTCATTCTCTTCTCTGTAGGTCTAACAACAACTACGGGTATCGGCGAGTATTGTAGGCACCATTTGGAGAACGAGTTTCGATTGCTCATGAGGCCTTGAAAACCGCCGAGGCTGCGACCTCGTGTACCAACGACAAGCATGGCAGGTTCGTAGAGTTGAATCTTAATAGTAGAGTCAGTAGAGTTCAAATTATATCTTCACATTATATCGGCATTGTGATAACTGACCATTTTCTGAAAAGTCCTGTGAACCTTCCCAACCGCAAACTCCAGCACAATGCTAATTGCCCTATTATCATCATTCTTCGCTTGTATCCGCTCCATCAGGTCCCTCGCCTCTTTCTGATATGATCTCTTCTCCACGTTTCGGTCACTGACAACCTTCGCATCCTTATCGACGACCCTGAGGCAAATTATTTGGTCCCCGTCGTCAACGAGTTCCTCCAGCATCCATCCTAGAGCAATATCCGAATAATCATTTTCGTCTATGCCGACCATAAATATGCGCGACCCTCTCTTTGACTGATATCCTTTGTGTTTAACATTGAGTGTAAAGGATATTGGGTTCCTATCGGTCGGTTCGCCGCCTGAGAAGTTGTCGAAAGAAACATGGTGCTGAAATCGGCTGTTGGTGGGATCCTCTGTTAGCGCCATGATAACAATAATCGCAAAAATTCAACGGAAGTCATAGAGAGAAATATCTATAGGAAAATTCCCCAAAAAACAAATGGCCGGCTCAATAGAACTTAGCACAAGTGGGAAGGTGGGGTTGGTCACCCGCGTCTTTCACCTTGGACCAATGTAAGCGAATTCAAGGCTGAATCCCAGAGGTGGGAGCGTGGATTCACGGCCCGGTATAAAACATCCCGATCCCCAGATTGTGCATTTCTCTCTGCCTTCTGCCGTCTGCTGGCGGATTCAAGACTCAACGCGCAAAGAGATATCGGCACTTACGATGGAGGTGGAGGCGACGAGTCTCTGATCCGAGATGGGGGCTTCGATTTGGTCGGTGTCAGGGTTCCATTGTTAGATTTGAACGAAATGCTGCCGACCGATGACTGCCGGCCATGATTTGAGATCTGCTGGTCGTCTTCGACCGGCGGAGAGTGGCTTGACTCGACATGCTCAATAATGGGGTCGAGCCGCGCAGAGGTGAAAAAACTCTCGTTGCTATTCCCTGGCAAGGTAAGTGGAGAGATCGGTGGAGTTGAACCTTCGGAAGCACTGGGTTGAGCTGGCGACCACGGAGCTGAGTCCGACAACATGGCTGAAGAGGCGTTATTGCTTTAATCTTGTCCGTCTTCTCACGCGTGAGCCTGTAGAAGCCGTCTGGTAACAAGCTTGGTCGATACCCATCGACTGTTGCTGATTGTGAAAACAACCTAGAAGGTAGCTGACTTGAGTTCGGAGAGCAAGGATTTTAGCCGTATAGATACTTGGGTCGGAAGGCGCAATGCAGTTTGTCACACCTAGACTTTTGACATGAGTAATCCCACCAATTATCTTGATGGCAAGAGGCGGCAAAGAGGTCTGAAAAGTTGGAAGATTTCCGATGCGTGGGATGCGGTGTGGTTGAAGGAGGGTATAGGTTGCAAAGGCATCCAAGCTTGGCTTTTGTCAGCCGGATTTCTCCAGCCTTGTACGGCCTTATCCAGCGCTATCGATGGAGTTTCCGTCTCGACGATCGAAAATTCGCCAAGGCTAGTCATACCTATACATGCCTATTTGCTTGCTTTCTTAGATTTGGCAAAGGTACAATTAGTTATCTTAGCTTTTATTCTTTAATGTGATTTTTAGTTCTTCTATGTGAATTCATTTGCTATCTTCATGGTTGTAAGCCCCCAACGGATCTCTCCCTATACGCCATGCCATGCAGATTCCCAGCCCAATCACAAGAGAAATGAACTCTAGTACGTCCGAGCAAGATTTCGAAGGTACCAGTCCACCAATTTGCGGCCCACCTTTGCCTCTGAGATATGGATTAAATCCTAGGAACTTCATTAGTTCATTTACTCAAAACTTTTTAGGACCATTACTTACTCCTTGCATGGCATAGTCAAGATCATTCGAGTTGACAACCTCGCCATCCAACAGACCACTGTCTGTCCATCTGATCTGTCTGCTCCTCTGTTTGTTTACCAGCAGCCATCCCCTCAATTTTTCGGGTTCAACTTCCAAGAATCCCGCTAGCTTTTTCAAATCCATGGTAGTATAAAGTCGCAGATACGATTTGACAGTTGGACTCCACATGTTCGTTTTAACCTCGTCCATGAAGATGGACAGGTGATGCTCAAGAGGGTCAACATTGAGCTCTGGGTTGTCGAAATCCGGTGGTGTTGGTGAGATGAACTTTGGGCATGAGGAACGGAAAAGTTCTTCAAATATAGGTAATGATTCCGGTCCACCCCTCTGCAACTTCAAGAGTTGATCACCGTACTTTTCGCGTAATGCGGTATGGATAGTATCATCAAGTCTGGTCGGGTGGAAAGCCACACAAATAGCGATCAGAGCATACATCTGATCATTCTTCTTTGAGATGGAGTCATACTGAGCGTTCTTTTGGAAGTTCTTTGTCCGCGAGACATAGATGAGGATATGGCTAAACATGCGGATGGCATCTGCATACCTACGCATCATCATATAAGAAAACCCAACATAGTAATAGGTCGTAAAATGTGCAGCCATAACGCGTGCGAACATAGCCTTCTTGTTAAGCTCGATATCATCGAGAGTCTTCAGCGCGAGGCTGAAGTCTCCTAACAGACAGTGCACTCTCAAGAGACCGATGATAGAGAAATATCCAAGCATCCGGTACAGGGATTTGGATCCGTAGTCTCCCGCAACAGCCATAGGTTCCTCATTACGCTTCATTGCTGCCAATTGTTCGTTGATTTGAGATCTCTGGATGAGAGAGTATAGAACATTTAGAACACTGTAGCAACCCCATGTATTCGGTGCCTCGCGCAGGATCTGGATTTCTTCGTCATTGCTTCCTTGTCGCGCGACGCGATTTCTGTACGAGCAAAACGAGTTGAATTGGTAGATGAATTCGTCAATAACGTCCCAAGCCCAGTAGTACTATGATCGAAATCAGTATTGGCAACTTTGGCCAGGTTGTGAGGAGAAAATACCGAAGGGGGCTCAAGGTCAACTGGTCCATCGGAGTTCAAAATGAAATGAAATAAGCTACAGTAGTTATCATAGCTTGCAAACTTGACCTCCAGAGGAGCCGAAAAGTCTAACGGTTGAGCCGCAGCCGCAAGTCTTGATTGAATGTCGTCGGTTTGCTGGGTCATGTTCATCGAGTTGACTTGCTCCAATTCTTCCATTCCCTCATACTGAACTTGCTCCCTATAATCTGCGACAAGGGCTTCCTCTTCGACATCAGACTCATCATCCATTGCTCGTGCTGGAGCACCTCCATTCTGAAAAGCGCTCATGGTGTCTTTTTAATCGTGTCCCGCGCGTAATACAGTTGTGTGGAGTTGGAGGGGCTGTCAAAAGTCTCAAAATTCGCTTATCTTGTGTGGGATAATTTTGTAGTCACGTGAAGTTAATCAACCTCAATTGGCTTACTACTATTGTAATAGGAGCAATATATTTATTTCCATAAAAAAATATTTATTTGCTTCTTAAGGAATTTTTCAAATTCTACTCACAGAATTTCCTGCACTCAGCATCAGCCGTCGAAGTTAACAAAATAATTTCAATAAATCAATAAGTAGTGTAACTAGTATGGTACAAGGCTACGGGTATATCGTGAAGAAATAAAGCAAAAGAATTTCAATATCACCGTCAATCCAATGATGACGCAGCCTTGGACTCCTCCGCCTGTGAGAGCCATTTCAAATATCCACACTCCACTTTAACGAAATCCAGAACGCCGCAAAGAACGAATGGCAACCTATGTTTTCTACCTGTACCGGTCCCTAGAGGGATAATCATCCCTATTTGGGCGATATGGACGTGTCTCTGGCCGATGTTGTCGCGTATTTGATTGGGTTTGAGTATTTGGACGGTACGGTGCCATCTCGATAGGCTGAGGGTAAGTTATCCTTTCTCTGCTGATACTCCTTTCCTTGTTGATTTCGTAGAGCTCTTCACTTCTACTTCTAGCAAAGCCAACAATGATAACGATCATCCATGATAACCACATAAAGCCTGCCACAACGCCATATGCCAATTCGCCACTAACAGTGTTTGCAGACAATTGAAGGCCAAGACCACCATTGATAATTCCGAGCGTAACAATTGCACGTCCCCACCAAATATGTGGGTAAGTGGCTTTGTTTGGTCCACCAACTTTTTTATATAGCAAGTGATGCGCAAGGCCAGTAACTGGCTGGAGAAGGAGAGCCACCACAATCACCAGACCAATATGAGCATGTATGTTATCGAGTTGACGCGAAACGACAGCCATCCACACTCCCATACCCATAGTTGCTATCACGATCATATATGTGAAGATCATCCACCCAGCATGAAACCAGACAAGGTTAGCGAAGCTGAATATTCGGATGGCAATTGCCCCTGCTGGGAAGAAGACTGCAAATGCGAGTGGAGCCAAGACTGCATGAAGCATTCGCACAGTATTATATTCCGCTAGTGAATAATTGTTTCCCTGGGAGGATCCCTCCGGTAAAGATGAATTAGACTTGTTGGCAGATGATGATGGAGAGGACACAGACGCGGTGGCTACTGTAGAAGAGAATGGATTGGCGTCGGTTCCTCCAGCAGCCTTTTGTAAATTGAGTGTGGTGGTACCGAAGTTGGTGTGTTGACTCAGTGTTGCACTTACACTATCCGATGAGATAGCAGATCCAGATTTATATGCCCAAATCCAATCTGAGCTTGCATCGGTGAAGCTCATGGCCCCTCCGCTCCACGAATTGCAGTTCGAGCCTATTATGGTTCATAAGTTAATAATGATTTGACCAAGATCTGGGAATAACTTACATTTTATGTTTGCAATCATCATGTTATTTGAAATGCCTGATCCGTCTAAGAGGGTAACTTCCGCAGATGTATCAGCAGATGGCTGAACTTCTCCTTTACCAAGTCTTGGTGACAAAGTAACATTGTTTCCTGCTGAGTTTGCGTATATCATGAAGATATTCGCGCCTTGCATCATTGATCCTTGTCCGAGGCCTATCCATGACATGGTTGTTGGGCCGCTAATTTGGAAGAAGATATCTCCAGTTCCAACAGAAGCTGTGGTCGCTGGGATGTTGATGGCATAGCACACACCGTCAGTTGACGGGCAGTAGGTAACATCTTGAGCAATTGCAGATGATACTATCTCGAAGTAAGTAAATGTAAATCCGAGGTTGAATGAGGACATACCCAAAGCCAGCGCACTAATACGTCCTGAGAACTTCATGTTTTTAATTGATTATACTTTTACTTCACGTAGAGTGGATAACATTCTTAAGAAAACCTGGTTGAGGGGGGAGGATCCATATATCTACATCGGCCCCTTCACCATGTGGAGTTCGGACGGAAACACGGATGAAGTGATAAGGAGGTGGATAATCAGGAAATTTTTTGATACCTTACCCCATGTTACAAGGAGTTCCCCGCCATGGAATAGCACATAGTCGTATGAAACAACAGAGCCTTCTCCTTAAAGAGCCCTGTTCCCACGATAGTGGGTGGTCTTAAGGCTTGATTTAAAACAAAGTTGGGATGGGAAAATAGAGAAGAAGAGAGTGGCTTCTCGACAACTTTGCTCCGTTTCGAGGAAGATTAGCCTTTAGGGTAAATGTTGCTTGCGGATTGGTACAATCGGTGCTAAGGCCCACGGGGTGACCCCTAAGCGTTCCAGAATGGCTTCATCGATAATGCAAGATATCAGGAATTTTTGACGCGCGGTCCAAGCAACTCACTGATTGATCCTAAGTCTTGAACGAAACATTTTGATGAAGATGACAGCATCAAATTCTCCCAGACTTTTCTCTGAAAAGTTCTATTGATTGTTGCCATTGAGAGGAGGCTTTGTATTTTAACGTTAATCTGGAGATCCTGTAGGATGAAGCATACGAGGTTCTCGTTCTCGTACTTGGGTGGTACGAGTACGAGAACAAGCATGAGTGGATGCGCTCCTAGCCCCGTTGGTCTCCTGCACCAGAAATGCATCTACCCGATTCCTTGATAACGTCAATAATAAGATTGCGAATTGTTTGACGATCAGTAGATCGAAACAATCCTAATTGCGACTACTGATAATTACAATTCATCATATCAAAGTGGGGCTTTTTTGTGGTGGCTTACGATGGAACACTCTAACCCGCAGAACTGTTTCGTCAAGCGGCGGCAAAAGAGAGAGACTGTTTGGCTCTAGCCAGGTCATTATCATCCACATTTATTTTAGGAGCCTATCAGGCAAAGAAATGTCAGAAAATGGAGGCATGAAATCTGTAAATTTTACAGCTGTTTTGTGAGTGACAGCCCAAATGTCTTACAGCGTCCCTCGGGTCTTCTATGAAATACCCTACAGACAAGCATGTGGCCCGATATGGCTCTTATGCCAAGCTCTGAGCGTTGTCAAGGTCGCTTATTGAGTTAGAAATTAGAAGATCTTTGAAAAAGAAATAGAATACTTCTCACTTCTTTAGGTTACTCTGGGTAATATGCCGCTACTCACTACTTGGCCGAAGTCTGTAGCAAAACCTAGACGATGTAGCTTCTGAACGGTAATTTCTGGTCATAGCTGCTAGAGTGCAGATGGCCTTTATATCAAAATCCCAGTCCAGTTATCTGCATCACGTGATCTTTACTTCCAGTGACTTTTTATTAAGTTCTATGAAGATTTATAGGAGTCCGAATATTGCCGGTCTGTGTGAAGATGGTTAAAGAATTGCAGTACAATGATTTGAGAGGGGTTTTATGTAATATATTTTCTGTCTCCGCGGCTCTTAACCAAGACAGGGATATTTTGAGAGAACTTCTTCAGTGAGGTCAAGTAATATTTTGACTGAGGAAAATAATAGCCATTGCAATTGATAGATATTGAGGAATTGACGACGGTGCAGGCTCCAAACATAGCCTTAGAAGGTTTCTATAGCCCTGTTGCAATATTACAAGCATGACTCTGGGAAAGTACCGGCATCGGTCTGGGCAATTCCCGGTAAATCCAAGGTAAAAAGAAAATATACCAACCAAGAAAGTTGCAAAATTTTTATTTTGTAACACCTATTAAGTATAGTCTGAATGTGCTTGTCTGAATCACGAACGTGAATGAGAAAAGCCTGTCAGAAAAATGGGGAGATCGTCAATGATGTCTAATTTGGAATTCAAGCTCAATTTAAATAAGGTTGCAGTAGTCGCGAACCGGCACGGCGCTATTTTTAAGCGAACTTTGGGGTCCACCAGTTTCCTGCCGAAACACCAGAGGATGAATGTTATCTGTCAAGCAGCTGTACTTGATTGTATCAGCGTTGTACCATATTTCAATATGGCCACAGGCACTGTGACTCTCGATAAGGCATACTTCGAGACTTTACTCAGAAGGTAACCATCCCCAACGATCTTATCCAAACGTCCGCCTACTCATCTGTTGGGATCTCGTGCCAACATCTGAAACTAGACACTAACTTTTAACCCCACAACAGAGCCCAATTTGTACGCGCCAAAATCTTTCCCGTATCATTCTTTTTTCTGACTTTTGTGGCTTGCAGCATACAAGTGGTGTGGATTATACTACTCCTGCCCATCTTCTTATGGTCACAATTCCCAAAACCGACCACGACAGCCTTGTAAGTAGGGCAAACCTGGGAGGGATTATATACTAACGCCTTATCAGTTGAAAACTGCACGTCAATATGGTAATAAATTTTCTGCAGTTGCATTTTGGTCCAAATAGACTTGTTTTCAATGATTCCTGACCAAATCTTCAGCAAATCTTCGACAAAACCTCTACAGAGGTGGAATTGATGAAGAAACCCTAGCAGTCAGTTTCCTCAGAATTTTTATCTTATATGCGTAAACCCCTTGATGCTAACGCATTTGTACAGATCCTAATTAAAGATGATAACCAGACACAAGAGAACGGTGATCCTACAAAATACCCCACACTCGAACAGAGTTCAGAAGGCGAAGCACTTCTGCCACAACAATCTATATCAGCAGTTCAAGCTGCGGGAGCTGCACATGATTACACCTTTGGTCGTAATTCCAATTATACCCCTCGCGGTGATACTCGACAAAGAGAAACAAATGGCTTCCAGCCACACTCGCAGGCAAACGACGATTACGCTTGCATGCAGCATAGCCCAGATGGGTTCTACGATGGAGGAAGCGGAAATAATGATTCTCAGGGTCGATTCCCTCGCCACCAGTATGAAAAGTTTGCCAAGCGAACCGTAATACTCGCAAACCTCGCGGATGAAGTATCACACGCAGATATTTCCGGCGCGGTAAGAGGGGGGATGTTGCTAGATATATATCTTCGTACACACGATCGAGCTGCTAGTATATCATTCTTAGAAGAAACGGCAGCACAAGGTTTCTTCCGCTACGTGAAGCGCCATGATCTCTATATTCGGGGCAAGAGGGTAAGCCAAAATTTACCACTATAAAGTTGTAGTTGAATGGCTCACAGAGAGTAGGTCGAGATCCGTTGGAACGATCGTCAGTTTATACTCCCTGGCCATGTGGCTAATAAAATCGCCATTGGTGCCACGAGAAATTTGGTTATTCACAATCGAACTCCAAAGCATACTGAAGACGCGATACGCCAGGACCTAGATCACATCCATAATCTCGTGGTGATCAAAGTCACTTTCCGTGAGCAAAATGCATATATCTCGACAAATTCTGTCCACAACGCAATGTTCGCTCGTACCTGTATGATGAGTCGCGCGTAAGCCATTCCTATTTAGAGTTGCAACATGGCTGCTTACCATACCTAGAACCTACAAAGGGTGTAAGATTGAGTGGGGCAATGATGAGTGTGCCGCTCCTCTTGACCGACCTCTTTCAATTCGTAAAGACAACCCTCCCACGAAAAAACAGCAGGCTCCCTTGGTCAACAGATTTCAACTTCTCAATGTGGATGGTACTGAAGATAGCTCAGAAGACGATGATCATGATAATAGCGGCATCACTTTGTCATCCGCAATCTCCCCCTCAACTATTGGCATTGTTGTTTAAGTTTTTTTTTTTGGGTGTAATGGCCCAGTACGATGATTCCACGGCCTTTGAGAATGCAAATTTTATGTGCTTACATGCTACAAGCTTTTATGGTTGCGAGCATGTTCATCTATTAGGCTCGTGCTTGGCTTTGAGCTCGGCGTTGGAAGGCGTTTCTATCCTAGGTTGTGGTAGTTTATGTGCTGATACCCCACGTTTGTTTTTATGCCGTTCTTTCGAATTCTGAACAATACCAAAAATTGTATAGCTTTCTTTGTAATTAACTGAGAATTAATTGAGAGGGGATGTTAGTATCCGTTGCAGATAGTTACATCATAACTCCGAGCAGTCAATCCGGTAGTCAACAGATCAGAATTTGTTAATAGTCAGAACGAATAAAAATCATTCAGTTCGCTTCAAATCTCTTTCCTACGCTGCTATGCACTTCATTCTAACCCCTTGGTCTAGATATTACTATCATATTTATCGTACGGCAAGAGTACAACATCCGATTTCTATTTGTACGAGGTGCAACTGAGCCTTGATCATATATGTCTCAATAGAGATCCTCGGGCCAACCCCTGAAAAATCACCACGCTAATGATAAGATAAAAACGATCTGCAAACGACATCAGCTGCGAACACTGTTTCAGCCGAATATAACACTCAACAACAACACAGTCATTTATCGGACCCCACCGTACAATACTCTCACAACCAATCCATCTTTGGAATACAATGTGATTTATCACTGCCTACTGAGCTGGCCCTAGCGACAAGCTCAATGCTACTCTCCGATAAATGCGAAGACGATGCGTGCTATCCACCCGGAGAACACAATCGCGCCTTATCCTCCGAATCCTTCTCGACACTAGCCTTCTCCTCCATCCCCTTCGTCATAACATTCCTTGTTGTCAGTATAGTTGTTTTATATAAATTATTTCCAGCGGTATCCAGCCTGCAGCAATCAAAGGATGAACAGGAGCATTATCTTCCCAGCGATGCCCCTCCAAGTTTGCGACAGAAGCATATTGAACACAGCGCAAAGTCAGGTCGACGTCGAGTTGTTGCCATAACATTCTCTATCACAATCGCTCTCGCCGCAGTTCTAGCAGAGTTAATTCTGTGCGAGATATCCAACACCTTGAACCCTGCCGCACGAACACTTGCGCTTCAGGCCACAGTTCCTACCTTACTATTCTTCCTAGTCATCCTCATACCCTTCCTAGAGTTACAATCGATCGTTTCTGGCGCAGGATGGTCTTTTAAAAGAGTAGATGGAAGGATTCCCAAAACTGCCTGGCTTCTGCAAGCCTGTGGATTCGCAGTATGGTTGATGAGCTTCTGGTGGCTCGGGAAAGGGATACCGGGAACATATATACACAGAATGGCATCTGAGCCGGGAAAAGGCCTGAGTGAAGCGTGTCTTGAACGTGTCGGTATAATCGGGATCTCTTTAATGGCCCTGCTCTCCGGGTTCGCAGCTATTTCATCCCCATGGCAGAGCTTTGGGGCACGACAACGGCCGGTTACTGAAGCAGATGTGGCTCGAAAACAAGCAGGTCTTGATGCTACAAATGATCTACTAGCTTCAAAGAAGAGCCGATTACGTGCTCTCCAGCGGAAGATGAAGGATTCGCCACAGGAGGGGTTCATGACCAAAGTCATGGGTACTCTAAGAGGGACTGCTGATACCCAGGAAATAAAAGCTCTTGAGTTTGAAATAACGGGACTCAATTTGATGGCAATTAATCTCTCAAGCTCTCTTGCACTTCTCCAAAACCGTCTTGCATACAACCAGAAAGCTTCGTCAACGTTCGGCAAATTATTCCTGACACCAACCTCATATGCATTCTCACTCTATTGCGTCTACCGTGTCCTTACAACAACAGTTACCACTATCCGACGAATTCTCTTCCCATCCCCAGATCCTCTAAGCTTCACATCTTCAACCACTGATCCTATAAACCGCATTCTCTCCCTGCTAGCTAAGCATGTCGATGCAACCCTCGATCAGCAAGCGTGGAGTCGACAAATATCATTTCTTCTGTCTGGAATCATCCTACTCGCGTCCTTCAACAGTGTCTTACAAACCTTTCACATGCTCACCAAAGTATTACCTTCCCTAGTTTATCAAGCACAAGCAAATCTTGCACTCCTGATCGCTCAGATCTCGGCAACCTATGTTATTTCGAGCGCATTGCTGCTAAGAAGTAACCTTCCTACGGAAATGAAGAGCGTGGTCAGCGAAGCATTGGGGAGCCCATTGGAACCTGGCTTTGTAGAGAGATGGTTTGACGGCTGGTTCCTCCTCGCAAGTCTAGGTACTGCACTGGGGATTTGGTTTGGAAAGAAATTTGCTGCCAGAGGAGATTGGGATGATTGGGATGAAGCAGACGTTGAGTTAGGGCAAAAGAGATCATGATTCTCATGAAACTGGCATTGAATTTTGGTGCTCCCTGTTATAGATGCATTTACACAGAAGGCGTTTGGTTCTGGAAACATATTGATGTTGCTTGAAAATCACTATCATGTCACTTTTTTCTCAACAGAATGATAAATTTCTCATTCTTGATGACGCCTCCGAAAAGGTTTCCATTCTTTTCCAGATTTATCAAACACCATTTAACAGAGTAATAAGAATATATAACTTCGACAGTTAGTATATTTGTTTAACAGTGAGGAAAGGCTCCTTTAGCCCGAGGCTTATAGCTCAGATGTTGCGGAAGGAATACACAGAGCGCTCACGCCGCGTTAGCTTTCGATAAAACCAAAGCTCTCTCCAAAACAATTGATGGAAAAAGGACGAAGAGCGCGAATTTCCTTCTGGTTCTAAGCTTACGGAGATGTTTTTGATCGTCGGCTATGTGGCTCTTGCCTTGTTTAGAAAATTTCCTTCTACTTCGGCTCTAAGCAATTCAGAAAATCTTAGTTTAAATCTTAATGACTTTGACTCCCTTGGGGCCTTACTCTTCCTACCCGACGAGAGTTCCAAGCCTACCCAAGTCAGTTCACCCAACGGGATCTTCAGCCTTCTCAACGTCCGATGAAGAGGTCCGCTTGGATAAATTATTAAATTTCCTAAGGCTTTTCTACCGAAGTCTCTTTGGCGAGAGACGCGATTTCTATAATACAATAAAAAACGAACAGTCTCTAAAGAGGCTTTGATCTCCATCCATCGATCTCCCGAGTCTGTAAGGTTAACAGAGATCGAAGTTATTTTTGGTTCATCTCCAATAAAAAACCATGCTACTATCTACCACGTGAGTAAATGTAATTCTTCCATCCTGCTTTATTAGCCTTGGCTTTCCCACTTCGGATATTTCCGAATATAAACTTAATTATGGCAGCCTGAAATATGATTCTCCCCGACCCGCCTCCCCGGAATAAAATGCTTTTGATGCATAGATTGTAGCACCAGTCAAAGAACTCTAGAAGCATTATCTTATTTTCATAGTAGGTTCTTTTTAAGTCAGGAGCGTCAAAAACCAAACATTTTCATATTTTTCTAATTGCTCTGCCAATTATTTATACTGCGGATAATTTCTGGCCCCCCTTTTTTCGTAAAATGTAGTAAAAGGAAGGGGGGGATGCCTCACGGCAATTGTTCTTGAACGTCTCTTGAGAGTAATACATCTACATCTACCATATAACTGCCGAAATGCAATTTATTACAACTCTCAGTTTCCGCATTTTCCCCACAAAGCTTGGTTCGTATAGACAACTAATCTCTTATTCAAAAAGGCTCTAATGGCAAACGTCCCCGACTTCAAACAAGCTAAGTAAAGCCAAGGAAAGGGAAACCCCCCAAAGATGAATGTAAAACTGACTCTATTTGTAGCCGCGGCGGCACTCATCACAAGCGCGCTGGCGCAGTGCAGCCCTTGAGCAATGGTCTTGCTAAGACGCCCCCGATGGGCTGGGGTAGCTGGAACTTTTTCGGTGAGAGAATCAACGAAACACTTATTTTACAATCAATGGACGCAGTGGAGCGAACGGGGTTGAAAGACTCAGGATTCGTCTATATCAACTTGGACGATGGCTGGCAGCATTACAGAACCAATCGGAGTCAGAAACCGCTCGAGGCAGATCCTGTCAAGTTCCCACATGGTCCTAAATGGCTCGCCGATAATACACATTCTCGCGGATTTAAACTAGGCGTATACGGTAGCCCGGGGCAGATTACATGATCACCAGAAGCGAGGGCCATGAAATTCAGGATGCCGCCTTGTATGCCTCTTAGGGAATCGACCATCTAAAGTACGACAGTTGCTGTGTGCACATGTATGCAACGAAGGCTCAAGTCCAGAAGGCTCTGCTGGATATGTCCACTGTATTGATGGCACAACAATATCCCATAGTCTACCACGCATGCCACTGTGGCTGGCAGGATATCTGGGAATGGGTTGGTAGTATAGGGGCTAACCACTGGCGTATCGGCCAAGATATCTCTGACAATTTCAACTACCCAGGTCTCCACGATGACTACTACTACGACGTGCTGGACATGATTGACCGCGGTAACGCACTGACGACTTATAGCGAGCCGGGCTACTGGAACGACTATGACATGTTGATTGTAAGCCTTGACGGAAACAGCGCACAGCTTGTGGGCTATGGTTGCATCTCCTTTGCTCATCGGTGCTGATGTTCACTTGAACGCCCAAACCCACTTACTGTTCAAAGTAACTCCGATTCATGTAAAGCTGCACCGCCATTACATCGTATCACCACTTGGTAAATCTTGATGTAGATGATGGGTCTTACTTGCCAGTCCAATTCTATTAAAAAGGGCAATAATTCCACACATCTGGGTGAAAATATGCTTAAAAAGATTCAACCATGCCTCTCCAGTATGGGTTCGACTTCTGCCAAGCTTCAAGCTAGCATGTTGTCTATTTGACTGGTGGACAGGTACGTCTTGCATTACCACATACCAAGTTGTTTGATTTTTCGGGTCGGTTTGCCAATCAGTACGAATTAGGAAACTTGAGCTACTGGGCCAAAAGTTCAAAAGCTAGCTGTCTGACAAAACCCTAAGATCACGTCAGTCTTAGAATTGAACCATGAGGCGAAATTTCGCCAACCTTGAAGGTTGCCCATGGATTGGCCACTTCATATCTCAATTCGATAATGGTGCTCACTTGAGCGCGGCTAGCGTCTGTCGTAACTTGACCAGTGAAATGCTTGTGGATCAGGTCACTTTTCGCCTTAGAAAAGCTTGAAAAGATCTTTAGCGGCGGGTGTCTGGACCCCATTTTTTTCTTTCGCCCGTACGCAGTAAGCCTTTCAGCGTTTCATCTGATGCTGACGAGGACAGATCAGCACTATCAGCCTTAACCTCCGTGAGCCGGCCGTGTTAAAAACAGAAGAGATATAACCGAGGATCAGGTGGAGTCGGTAAGAGAGTGCTTACAGTTAACGCAGAGCCAAAGTCGGTGGATTTTGTCGCTGTTTTATGCAGCAATTGTCCTGACCCTTTATCCATCGTCAATAGGAAAGGGTAACTTTGATAATAGCATCTGGGGAGCTTCCTAAAATGCGCTACCTCAGACCATCCACATAAAGCAAGAATTTCTGGCTATGTCTTCTGACATTATGATCACTAGCGTTCCTCGGCTTATTCGGTAGTGCCATTGAAATATTCTATGAGTAAAACCAACGCCACATCTAGTGTGGTAAACGCTGGCAATATCAGCTCATTTTTAATAAATATATTAGTATTTTTGAAAGCTGGAAGACTGCTAGGAAAATTAATCCCTTGATAAAAATTTCCCAGGCTTAGTCAACGAGGGAACCACCGTCAGGTCTAGAATTTGTTAGTCTACGCTACTTATAAACACATAAGGAGAGAGGAGCTGACTCGAATTACAAATCATTTTGATCGCAAATCATTTTAGTTCGCCGGGAAAGGCTTTTTTTTCCGCCTCACTCGCCTGTTCGCCGTCAAGGATTCTGCAACTTTCTCCCGTGATCTATGGAGGTCAGTCAATAATTCTTCAATTGTTCACTTACAATTTCTTTGTATAATGAAAAGTGCACATAATTGCATCATGTAAGGCCAGGGACAAAGCCAAGGCTATTGGCTATAATCCCTCGAATGGAACAATACAAAATAACAGAACTTCCCTGTAATCTTATTAGTTATCCGCTTTTTAAAGCCCTGAGGGATGTATAAAAGAAAAATTATATCGGAGCCGGCCGTATCATAAGTAATTCCAGTTCTTTTGATTCTCTGCAACAATTCCGCTGAGTGCTCTCACTTTAACTTTTCTTGCCCTCATCCATAAACTGGCTTTCCGGAATTGTATGCTAAGCGAATGCGAGAAGTGAAGTCGATTACCTTCTTTACTTCTGCTCTCACACTAATTTCGAGCGAAGTCTCCAGGAGCAGATGAGTAGACAGCTTTGAGGAGATATACTATACTGTAATATCACATGTTATGACACCTGTCACGTGTCATAAAGCTATATTTAGGATTAGTGCGTAAACTTAACCACGAGTATTCACCAACAGGCTTCCGTCACGTCTGCTTTTATATCTCCTACAATATTCCGAGGCGTACAGAACTGGGATTTACTGGCTGTATATCCGATCGGAAACCTGATCGGCTGTAAGAGCTACCCCGCGGGGATAGCAATTCTTAAATCAAGTCTGACTCTTGTCCTCACGATATTACTCAGCGGCTCGCATTCCGCACCAGTCACCTTAACTCCGCTTGAGATCACTCGCAGTTTAGTCGGGGATTAGCTTCCCTAGTCCGCGCCTCGTGTTTTCACCAATAGGAGATAAGCAGTCAGCTTTGCCTCGTTCGGGACCTCTTAAACCCCGCTCCCCGTTGGGCTGCATTAAGCTTCCGAGATTTTCGCGAGTGCTAGGCGGTGGTCGGAGACTCGGCCGTAACGATTGAGCGCACCAACCTGGAGACAAACAGTCGAGGGAGATCATTCGCGGGGTCCTTTTGTACCGTACGTACAGTACTGTAGGGCAGTAGGGCAGTCGGACAGGCACGGACGCTCGGAGTTGAGATTACTTTTATTCCCTTCTCTTCTGCACCGCTGGTTTGATGATGTCGATCAGATTGGAGGTCTTTTGACCGGCTGCTGCGGATGACGGCGGAGGACCATGACGGGTCCTTGTGACGGGAGGATCAGGACCCCTTCCCCACGATGGTCTTTGGGTTTCGAGTTATTTTCTAGGCTCTGGGAATGAGTGAGTGAGGGATCTGGATGAGTGTCACGAGAAGGGCTTCCGAGTTTGAGGTTCTGGGTTTGCGGGGAAAACAGGAATGTACTGGGCGTTAGGAATGCACCCTACGAACCGAGTTACCCAGATCGGAGCCCAGGACGCCGCTCGAGAAGCAACAAGCTTCGAGAAGGAATTCTTCGCCTGTGGGCGCAGACGAGTCATATGTGCGGTCGCACAAAGCAAATTCACGGAGTTTCCCCGGAGATGTATGAACAATCCGCATGATGACTCGGAAAATACAGTACAGCGAGACTACAGGTGCACGCCGTACAATCGAGTACAGTCCAGGACAGGATAGTCCAGCCCAGTAGGCTGTGGCTTTGCCTCCGTATCGAATCCGAGATTACTCCTCATACAGTAGGTGACGACAAGACACATATGGTGTCGGTAACGTGGAGGTGCAGAAGAGCGGGATAATGTTCAGTACGGTGTTTTCTGGCTGCCTGGGAACGTTGCACGCGTGCTTACGAGTTTATGGTCGCTCCGCCTGGCTCATCCTCTTTGGCCCCAACAACACTACGAGCAGCTTTCTCAAACGGTGTCAGGCTGCGAGATTTCAGGAGGAAATCTATTCGTCGGTTCGTTTGACGCGCCTCACTCCACGACGAGTAGTCGTGTCAATCATCTTCTGTAATTTACGGGGCATCCGTGGTTTCGCCATGTGGAGGCTGTGTGTTTTATAGTTTCTCTAGGAACCGGAGGAATCAAATTGGTCTTTATACGACGGATTAATTGGCACCTGCGAGGAGGAGTCCAATACAGTAAGAAAATAATGAATCATGGATTGGAGGGCGTGAAGATCCCGCGCGCGCAAGACGGGCACTGTAGAGTACGCTGTACTCGGTGCAGGGCCGGTTTGGCTGCCTGTCCTCAACATATCTTTCGCGCACTGCGTGTCGTGATTACAATGAGCGACCCCTTCTGCTTATGAATTGTGCGAGATGGATGAATGATTGGAAGGGACCGAAACCACCAGAAACTTATTCTTTGAAATGCTGCTATATGGATGGTGTCATGTCAATTGCTTTGTCAGTCGAATCGCGACTGCTCGTCTGAAGCGGCTTTGTCATCTGGAAGCCGAGCACAAAGGAGTTTGAGTGAGGGAGTGAGGGAGTGAGTAATCGGAGTTCACGCGGCTTTACTGTCGAACCCGCAGTGCGGTACAGTACTGGACCAGGAAAAAGGGCTGCACCTGAAGACTCAGCGACAGCCTGATCAGGAGTAGGGGGAGTAGGGGGAGTAGGGGGAGTCAGAGTCATGGAAGGCCAAGGCCAAGGCCATGGCACAGCAGTGCGGTGTTCGTTGACTAGAGTACACCGGACGGTCCATGGATTTTCGCATTCGGAGGTAAGGCCAGGTTTATGCCCAGGCCAGCACAAGTGAAGCGGACGTCTCGAGGGCCGACGGGACTTCTGAGTTACCCAGTTAGGCCAAGTGGCTTGCTCGCGGGCTCGCACTTTAGCTGCCACGACTCGTCGGTCGAATTATCTTTCCGAGCGAACTGGTGCGAGCGGGTGCCAAAGGCTGCGAGGACTGCGAGACGACAGGGTGGATCAGGGCTCGGTGCTGAGAAAGCACGCCAAGCTGCGACAGGGTTGCGTACAACGATGATGAGTACTATGACCGAGAACGAACGGAGCTGTCGGGTTTTACTTTCTGGGCGTATGAGAATAACAGTCAGCTGGAATACAAGAATGCCCACATCCTCCTGATCAGAATCCCATTCTCCATCATTCTCCCACAGTCAGCAACATACAACAGATATAACATCCCAAGTCTCAATCCAACTAATCTATCGTCCTCCCACATCACCAGAACATTTACTCACCACGACTACAATATCTGAAAACAGTTCGCCGTGTGCAGCCCGCCCATCCCGGTACTCATTCCGCTCACCGGTCATCGGCCTCGCCAAAAAAAAAAGTGTCTGCCTTGAGTCATTCTTAATCTCATTGCACCACTCAAAACACCATACAAAATGTCGACATCTTCCCGATCACCATTTTCCTCATCCTCATCCACTTCTCCATTAAGGCGCAAGGCAATGTCTGTTACTCAAACTTACTACCTCGCCCACACTGCTCGGGGCAAGCTCTCTTCGGAGGCCGCTCGAGCAGACCACAACCTTCGACTTCTTGTCGGCCACGCCAACCTGCTCGATTCGTTGATGCTCGAACTCGCCGAGGCTGAGCAGGAGCAGGAGAGTTGGTTCAACCAATCTGTCAAGAAGGCCACCAAGACCGAAGAGCCAAAGCACATTCAATGGGCGGACGCCATCGTCGAAGACCCTGAGGAGGACTGGCACGCAGAGGACGCCGACTCCTCCGACTCAGAAAGTGAATATGATTCCGACGATGATATGGAGATGGACACCGGCTTCGCTTCATTACAACGCGTTTCATCTAACAACATCATCACATCAACAACAACAGAAGTAGAGTACGAAGATGATGGAGAGGAGGACTATGAGGGCTTGCAATTACAACTCACACAATCACATATGGCTCACCCTCCTGAGTTGGACCACGACTCAGACTCTTCAGAAGACGAATCCATGCCACCATCTCCTCCATCAGACGCACTCCCAACATTCTCAGAAAAGGAAGCCATCGCTACAACATCATTCTACGCCAAGACGCAAGCTTCAATACCGCCTTCAGAACAACAAGCCTTCTTTGACGAAGGCTTTTACCTCCCCCAACGGACGAGTCCGGGATTGATATCCGCCATCAGCGTGTATTAAACATCTCTCACGGGACATCTTTTTGGGATTGGCATTTTGTTGTTCTTTCAGCGATCTGAGCGTCTTTACAGCAAGCGAGCATTGGGTTTTGGCGTTTGTACCCAAAACAAAAATACCACATGGTTATGACGGACACATACATGGGAATAGGAAATCGGTTCACACCACTCGTGGGAGTTAAAGGGAGGGTCGGATTTCCTTGGACAGGGCTTTTTACATGTTTCGGTGCTCCCTTCGAATTAAGAAGGTTGAGCGAGGGGTAGATCTAGATAACAGAGAGAAAATGAAAATAACACAATTATCCTCTCACACAATCGTTCCATCTTCTGAATTGCAAATCGTGACCTGAATTGAATAATGAATCGTGACTCAAACGTTTGTGTGTAAGACATTTCCATTCCATTCCACCCAGCCTACTAATCACTAATACCGGAGTGCGGGACCATTCCCCACTTTCGGCAGCAAAAAAGGTTAAAAAAAAGCCCCCACTCGCTTTCATCCTCGGGCCCCGAATCGTGATTACTGTATTGAACTTGTTAACGATCCGAATCATGACCGACCGCACCCGTTGGAAATATGTTTACTATCACCATGGCAGATTCAATGAATCCATGGGGCCCCAATCCACCCTGAATCCACCCCATCCTCGAAAGAAAAAAAAAATACAATCTCTGGCGCGAAAAGAAAAGAGAAAAACGCATCCTTTTCCCAATCCTCACCGCCAGCCGACGCATCACGCCCTTGCGCATCGGTGTCGCCCCCTGTCCGGCGGAGTCACGGACGGAAACGCAGACGCATCCTCAGATCCCTCAGCCCAACGCCGCACGAGCCACGTCTGATTTGCGAGGATGCTTGCCCTTCTGGGAGTTGGTATGTGGTGCGTGCGGCGGAGAGGCCACATACCAGTAGAAATAGGGTAGGGCAGGGTAGGGTAGGGTAGGGTAACTCGTAAGGGACGGTGAGGGTCCAAAGGGCGTGCGCCCACGCGTCTCGTCAGGGCCGTACTCGCTACGTAGGCGGAAGGTTAAACCTTTTTCTTTCATAAATTCGTATCTGCGTTGGTTTCCGCTGGTTGTACCTCCTGGTTTCGACGGGCACAGGTACGGTGCCTAGCAGCTTGGCGAGGTCGATACGGTCCTTCGTACGTATAGAGGCATAGCGGCGCAGAGGATTCTCGTCACCTCCTCCTTACGGTCTCGCACTCGCTACCACCCTCTGAGCAGAAAGGGGCTAAACGACGTGCACTTTCTAATACTGCACAGTACTGTACAGCAGTACTCTACTTTGCCAGTACGGAGTTCCATTCTCTTTGAGGGGTGGGTTTTGGGTTTCCAAGCGATCAATAACATACGCTCGTACGGGCATTATGCACGCACGGTAATTACATGACGTTACATTACCCTGCGTCAAAGAGCTCTGGGCACGTCATCGTTTTTTTCTTTAAGGACAGTACAGTACGATGCCAGTACCGTTCGGAGAAATAATTAGATAAGTCCAAGGACGAAGGGATCCATGAGGCAAACAAAAGATGGGTGTTTCCGTGGATTCTGGAATCCCCTTTTCCACCAGTCGCAGGCCCCCTCCCAAGCTCGCAGGTGGGAATGTAGCGTAAGGAGATCTCCATGCCATGCCGCGCCACGCGAATCCGCGCCGATTTTCCAGAGACGCGACGAGAAACCCAGAGGTTTTCTGAATTGTCTCGGTGCGCGAGTCACGGTGTTTAGAAACATCCAACAACTGGAGCGATCTAGAAAGCGTTATCTTATCTTTTCGCCCGCTCTTTTCACTGAAGAGGAGTTGCGGGCCCGGCTGCCGTGGGCACGCTGTATGGCGTACAGTCAGTCGAGGTGAGTAAGTGCCAGTGCATTAACCTTAAAGTCTGGCGAGGTCTTGGCTTGGGACCGTACCGCTGCTGTTGGGAAGCTCGATCTGGGTTTAGAAGATGCGATGCCGGCTCCACCATGAGGAGAGAGCAGGAGGGGGACGACTATCATATTCAATTGATTCCATCACCAACCCCTTCCCTTTCCCGCATCGTCGTGTACCTTTCGCGGGGTCGCGGCTACGGCTACGGTTATTCAGTAGCTGGAACTGGGTTTCCGAAGATTCCAAATCCCAAGCCGCGCACGCGCGGGGGGAGCATGGAATTATTCGAGCACGGTGTGAAGTTTACCTCTGCCCCAATTCAGGAAAAGCTGTCCCGTTTGTGCGTTTCAGTGTTGTCCAGGAAAAGGTTGGATGGCTCTTTTTGGGCAAGAGACTAGACGGTAGTTTGTGGTTACTGTACAGAGGGAGAGGGAAGAAGGACCGATATTTCGCATAGACAGCACATGTATGTATGTATGTATGTATGTACTGTACATAGGCTTATTCTACGGCATCGGAGTGATTGCTACGCTAAGGATCGCATTCAATTGCAGATCTGGGATACTTTCGGGGCATTTTAAAGAATTACTTAATGGAGGTTAGGAATCTGTATGAATAATTCGTGGCACATCTGAGCTCTTCAAATCATCTTCCACTCAATCAATCAATGTACCATATTGACTGTACATGTATCTTGCAGTAGAGAAAATAAGAATTCCCGACTCGATGGTAGCTACAGTAACTAAGGTTGCAGACACGCAACTTGATTCGACCCTTGGCCGTGTCTCCTTGACGAAATCCACCAAACACGGTGTGCGCCAAGAAGATTATTCAGCCCCTTTGTTGATTACTCTGCCAGCAATCGAGACACCAAGAGTGGAGCATCAGCTCATTATTATTTCATCGCATTGTCCCCCCCATTGCGGAAATAGTCTAGATCTGTGACAGGTATCTCTTTCGCGCCGTTCACCACGGGCGGCTTGGTTTCTTTGACTGACTGACTGACTGATTGTCACACAAAACGTGCGGTATGAGGTTTCCCGCACTTTAAAAGGGGAGAGACATGTTGGGAAAGACAGGACGGGGGGGTATCGTGGCATTCGCGAAGCAAGCTGGGGGAGTCGGTCAGGTCCGATAAGATATTCTCCCTTTTTTCCCGTGGTTAATTTTTCCCTTTTCGGAAATCAAGAAATAGTCTTGGCGGTGGGGGAATTGAGTTTTTCTTTGGTGGTTTAAGGTTTTGGCGGCGGGGCTGGCTGAAAATCCAGATGCGGTGTGTTTGAGAGCCCAGTAGTAAGTAGCATAGGCAGCCGACAGCACGTCCGCGCATCCAGCTGCTCGGCGAGCGCAGACCACATCACCCATCTGGCGTTACCAGCCTCTCGTCGGCCCCGAGATGGGGGTTGGGAACATTTGAGGCTTTGCGACATGGCAGCTGTGTGTTCTGTGAGTTGGCCGGTGGGGGAGGTTTCTCGCTGAGTTTGACAGCGGTCCAGCCTGTTGGATGTAATGTTGCATGCAGATTGACATGTCTCGATCCATTTACTTTTGGATATTAAATGATGACGACCAGTAGTCAGTGCGCTGGCAATTTAAAGTGCGGTTTGACAATAAATAAATCGGTCAGTGTGAACTGTAGTAGGGTATTTCATAAATCTATTCCAAATGAAGTTGATGCTCAAAATCCCAGGATCAATATTTACCGCGCTGTAGTTGCTCTTTATCGTTGAAGGGTGAGCTTACGTGAGGTGATCCCGATATCATCCATCAAAGTTGGATCTTCCTCCCAAGATTCCTGGATAAGTATTCAAATCCCCCAAATGTACCCCAAATTCCTATTTGAGATGGTGGGTGGGATTGTTGCTGCTCGAAAGGCTGCATGGCATGAAAAAAGATTGTCAATAATGTAAGGGCTCGGCGATATCGGTGGCGCTGGATGCTCAGCTGATAGATTGGCTGAGCATGCGAAACATTGGGAGTGAGATATCTTTTGATTATCTTACTCACCATATTGTATCTGATGTACTGTATTATATCTGGTGGTGTGAAGTACAATATCATGTGGGGTAATCACGGGTTCACTGATGAGACAGGTCGGTCAGGTCGAGGGTGAAGTCATGTGAATAAGTCAGGGGGAGGCGGAGTGTAGTCGAAGTTAGAGAGCGCACTTGGACGAACTCTTTTTCTTCCAAAGAACATTATGTTGAGAATTCTGTAAACCGCCTACTCATATTCATTCAGGCTAGAGAGCCGGCACCTGGAAATCTTATGAAAAGTACTAGAAATGTTTTGTTTTGTGACTTACGAGTTAGAATCAATTCATTTGTATTTCGAGTGCTAAGCCTGAAGCGAGGCACTTAAAAGACACTCTTTTAAAACATGAAGTTAAATGATACAAACAATATCACACTCCTGAAAATTCTGTAAAATGTCAGAAAGAAGGCTTACAGATACATTTCCCAAGTTTAAGTCTTTAAAATTATATGTTGATTTTATAATTATTGTAGAATAAATCATAAAAGTGCGCGGTTGCCCAAGGAATACTTTGTGCGACGTTCTATACCCAGCCGCATGTGCCTTTGATGGCAGGCGTATCGCGAGGCTCTCTAGTATTCAACATCATTTTCTTCCAAGCAACATCGTGACATTTCTCAAACCACAAAGCCATTTGAGCCATAACTTGGGCAATCCTTGAGATCTTTCTGCTCTTGTGGAGAGTGCAATACACTGGCAGGACTACTCTAATCCACGTGACAGAGCTCCGCCAACAATCCCTAACCACTCAGCCTTGCGACTGATTTTGAAATTTCACCGATTCTGTCCAAGCCGGCTGTGTCATGGCGGACCCATTCGGCACCGGAGCTGGGATTGTCGGCGTCATCGGTCTTGCTATCCAGATCACGCAGGTAGTGGTCCAGTTTGGGATAGACTGGAAGGATGCCCCAGACAATGTCAAAACATTCATGTCTGAGCTCGGGACTCTAAAGACGGTCTTATCAGAAACGAATACTAATATTCTTATTAATCCGGATTTCGAAGCAGCCTTTCAGAATCGGCCTTCGTTACTCCTTTCGCAGCTAGGACCTAATGCTCTAACAAACACGGACACAAAAATCATGCTAGAGATTTGCCACAAAAAGCTGGATGAGCTATTAAAAGAGCTAAAGAAAAGAGGCCAAGGTCATAGGCTAGGGTGGGAGCGATTAAAAGGAGCTTTCCTAGCAAAGGACACTCGAGATTCGATTGAGAACCTTTGCCGGCAGTGTCAGACCCTGAATAACATGCTCTCCGTCGATATAGCAGTACTCGGCGCAAATACCTACAAGGAAGTTAGAGATGCGAGGAGAGAACAACAAGAAGGGCGTAGAGCAGAGGCGGAAACTTCTTCCGCCATTAAAAGTGGCATAGACAAGTCCAGCCGGTGGCAAGACAGACAAGATTACCAGACTATTCTTGACTGGCTCACTCCTATCGACTATACTCCTGAACAGAGCGGTTTCATTAATCGGAGACAGGAAGGCACTGGCCAATGGCTCTTGGAGTCGGCCGAATTCCAGGCATGGGCAGAAACTACGAGGGGGACATTGTTCTGCCCAGGCATTCCCGGAGCCGGCAAGACGATTCTCACATCGATTGTTGTCGACCTGCTAAATACTAGATTCCAAGCTGACAACAGTGTTGGTATTGCGTACATTTACTGCAATTTTAAACGCAATTACGAACAGAAATTAGAAGATCTGCTCTTGAGCCTTCTAAAGCAGTTTGCTCAACAACGGTTGTCCGGCTTTGATATAGTAGAGTCATTCTACAAACTGCATAGCGTCAAAAGATCGCGACCTACAAATGACGAAATCTTAAAGACGTTACGTTCTGTGATCTCGAGCTTCTCTAAAGTCTTTATTATTGTTGATGCTCTAGATGAATGCCAGGTAGATGACGGATGTCGAACCAGGTTTATATCCGAGATCTTTAATATCCAGGCCAATTGCGGAGCGAATGTCTTTGCAACTTCAAGATTCGTCCCAGAGATCATAGAAAATTTCAAAAGCGGCGTAGTGTTAGAGATTCGTGCCAGTGACGAAGACGTAGCGAAATATCTCGACGGACGCATGAAACTGTTGGCAAAATGCGTTTCAAAGAGCTCTGATTTACAAGAGAAGATAAAAGCTGCAATTATTAGGACAGTTGATGGGATGTACGTGTCTCATAATTCCTATATGATATATAAGTTGACATTCACATAGGTTTCTCCTCGCTAAGCTCCACATGGACTCACTTACTGATAAGACAACGCCGAGAACGATTACACGTGCATTAGAAAAGCTTCCAAAAGGTTCAGGAGCGTTAGATCTAGCCTATGAGGAGGCGATACGAAGAATTCAAGGCCAAGAAGCAGGTTTTGAAGAGCTGGCCTGGGATGTTCTTTTATGGATCACTTGTGCAAAGAGACCCTTAACAAGTATAGAGTTGCAACATGCTCTTGCTGTCGAAGCTGGAGACTCGGAGCTAGGCGAGGACAATCTTCCGGACATAGAAGAAACAGTCTCACTATGCTGTGGATTAGTTACAGTTGACGAAGAGAGTGATATTATCCGCTTGGTCCACTATACAACACAAGAATTCTTTGAACGGACACAAAAACGTTGGTTCCCAGACGCGGAGGCTAAAATCACAGAAATATGTGTTACATATCTCTCATTTGACACTTTTAAGACCGGCCACTGCCAAACAAATGACGAGTTTGAAGACCGGCTTCGACTGAATAAGCTATACGACTACGCCGCACATAACTGGGGTTACCATGCTCAGACGGTTTCGACTTCATGTCCGGGGGTTATAAAATTTCTTGAGAAACAAGCACAAGTTGAAGCAGCAAGTCAAGCACTTGTAAGTGTTAAGCTATGGGCAGGTCACAGTAGTTACAGCCAAGAAATCCCAAAGAAAGTGACTGGTCTACATTTAGTAGCACATTTTGGAGTCAAAGCCCCCATAGAATTCCTTACTAGAACCAATAGTCCTAGCCTGAAAGATAGTTACAAGCAGACGCCGCTATTATGGGCTGCTAGGAACGGGCATGAGGCCGTAGTCAAGTTGCTACTTGAGAAGGGGGCTGAGATCGATACAAAGGATAATGATAGTCGGACGCCGCTATTGTGGGCTGCTTGGAACGGGCATGAGGCCGTAGTCAAGCTACTACTTGAGAAGGGGGCTAAGATCGATACAAAGGATAATGATAGTCGGACGCCGCTATTGTGGGCTGCTGAGAATGGGCACGATGTTGTCGTCAAGCTGCTGCTCGATGAAGGCGCAGATGTTAGTATAGAGAGCAGAGACGGTTGGGATGCTCTACAACGAGCGGCTCTATATAGTTATAATGACGTAGAGCAGGTTTTTGTAATACACGGGGAGCCTGAGCCGGAGGACATTTATGGACTTCGGAAGTTGTTTTTGTAAAGGTAATATATTATACATCCTTATGACTTTGAAAAAGAGAAGATTGGGGGAGGGGATGTATATATATCGTACTCGATAAATATGCTTCTACTAAGGGATTCACAAGACACAGTGGTTCTCGTCGAGGAAGACCTGAGAATTGGAAGCTGGTCTGGAGATAGGATTTAAAATAGATTCCAGGGTGAAATTGAATCTCCTTCATGTCTAAAGGTTACAGTTTATCTCATGTTCGCTTATTAACTCTTGGCAGGCGCCCTGTCTTGGTTAAAAAAGGGGGGACAATAGCATCATGATGTAGTCATGTGACCGCCTTCAAGACCGTCCAGCTGTCCGGAGCGAGATCGATCGTTGGGTTTGTGGTTACACTGCAAGTTGATTACGGCAAAAAAAAAATTGTCTCACAAACATCTCACAATGTGAAACGTCTCCTCTTTATATTTCCCACTAAATTCCTGTTCGATGAGGATAAATCGACTCCTTAACATCACACATCCGGACTGCTGGTACCTGCATTGCGTATTTGCACCCAAATTAACTCGCGTTCTACCCGCTGGACGGGACTTCTTTAACAGCATTCTCCCGGGGTCTAGGGAAATACCCCACCAGTGTGGCACCCAATCAAATCGCAATAGCCTCCCTTGAAGATATCTAATTGGCTCATGATAACCTTACGGAAAGTGTCACCTACAGGGTCCAATTAGAGAAATGGCTACGTATAGGTAGGGATGGTGCTAGGAACGTGTAGATCTTCTAATCGGAGTCTATAAACTCCTCTTCTACTACAAGTCTTTTCGATATTCCTTGTTTGAGCGCTGTGCAGTCTTTTCTTTCGAACCATGGCGATTTTAGTGCCATCGCGACGTGCTCGTAATCACAGATCGGTGCTGCTGTTTACCTCTCTTATCATTTTAACCCTTTGGATGTGTATGAAACAGAACAACGCATATCCATTTCTTCTCACCTCAGATTCCTCGCAAGTATTACTGCAGTCAACAGATATATTCGACTTCCCTCCGCTCGATTCCAAAGCCGTCAGATCATTGTGTTCCAAAACAGAGTGGAACAAAGATCTGGTTTTCACATGTAACGATTCAGGCGGAGGAGTAGGGAACTTACGGAATTCCATCCTCAATTGCGTGCGATATGCGATCTCAGCGGGAGGTGCGATGACATTACCCAAGGTTCAGTTGCGGGATCCAAAGGATATTGTCGAGATATGGGATCGAGAACGAATTCCTTTCGACTACATATTCGATGAACCTCACTACGTCGAGTCGCTCCGCCTTTCGTGCCCGCAGTTACAGATATTCAAAGACATCGAAGAGATTCCCAATTATGATGTCAGCAGCGGCTCTCGTCGAGTTAACCCCGAAAATATTGGAGGAAATATGACACCAGAAGGGCTAGAGCATCCAGAAGACTGGCGAGATCATTTTTACAGATGGCTGTCCAACACCACCGAATCTAGATACCCCGCAGTCGTCGATCTCGATCGTTCATACCTGCAATATCCGATATATTCTGACCCGGAACAGTTCGCTCTCGATTTTGGAGGAATCCTCAAATTCCGAAATGATTCTCGAATACTCGCCACCACGGCAATCAAGAATCTCGTTCAAACCTACAACATCCATGGCGATTTCCGAGCCCCGATTTGGAAGAAGTCTTTCTTCGGCGTACATCTTCGTACGGAGGCAGACTCGCAACGGGGCTGGCCACCGATCAAATACGAATACTCGAGATACGAAGTACAGGCGAAGTATTATCTCGAGCAAGCAGCTGCTTCTGGCACATCTGTGATCTATCTAGCCTCCGGCGATCGTGCCCAAGTCATCCGCTTTGCCGATGATGCAGAGGGATATAAGATAAATGTGACAACGAAGCATGACTTACTAGTAGGCGCAGATCGAGCGAAGTTGGATTCGCTTTCCTTTGACCAACAAGCCCTGATCGACTACCTGGTCTTACTGAAATCGTCGGGGTTTGCGGGCGTGGGACATTCTAGCTTTGCGTGGAATATTGCGCTGTGGAGACATAAGTTTGCGAGGCAGAGGGATCATTTGAATGGGCCACAACATATGAAGGATGAGCTGAGCCAAGTCTTAGGGGATGTGAATCAATATCCGGAGTATGCTTCTTGTTTATGGCCTTGAGAGAAGCCCGAATTTGAGGGTAAAGGGAACCACTACTCGCCATTTCAAAAATTCTCTTGATTCCGTCCTAAGATGGAAAAAGAGTGTCGATTAGGATGCTGATAGCTGTGACAGTATGAAGTGCCGTGCCAGGCAAGGAAGCTTCCCAGTGCCGGCTTGTCTCAGATCACCTGTAGTTTTGGCAATAGTTTCGTCTTGGGGGAAGCAACTACTATCACCAATGCAATGAACAACCCATCTAAAGCAGATAAACGAAAGGTTGCAGAAGAGAAAAGGTGGATATCACGAATAGATGAATTACGATCAGAGATGAAGAGATCAGAGGATGAGTTCTTTATAGAACTTCATGTGTTATATCGGACTGTTTATGAATACCACGAATCCAAAGGAGGAAAAGTTATCAATATCAAACCTCACATATACCA
Organism: Haplographium delicatum; assembly: GCA_037952705.1. Taxonomy (NCBI): domain Eukaryota; kingdom Fungi; phylum Ascomycota; class Leotiomycetes; order Helotiales; family Hyaloscyphaceae; genus Haplographium; species Haplographium delicatum. Next base: position 157,301 of record JAPZPC010000079.1, read on the forward strand.
CCCAGAAGGTAAATGTAGATATTACATAAATATTCTATTGTAGTTCAAATATTGAAATGCAAATGAATCATTAAGAAAAAAAACTTGTTACAATATGTGGTGCCATAATGCCATACCGTACACATCAGATTAACGGATTTAAGTTCGCTATGTCTATGGCGGTAATTCCTCCTCTCAGTGCTTTTCTACCAAATGATATTTCTAGGACCCGCTTCTAACCAAAGATATTTACACATACTCGACCATAAAAGAAATAACCTTAAAATGAAATATAAACTAAACTCATCAAACATATATCATGTAGATTTACTCTCGGATGTAAGTGACATTAAATGCAGCTTGTATAAATAGGCATGGCTACCACAGACGGATCCCCCAGAATTCTCGAGGAAAGGCCTCCCTTAGCCCCCTACCCCTTACCGCCCCCGCTTTGCATACAAACACATTTTTGGCATTTCTTCGGGCTGTAATCATAGAATAATTTTTTATCGTAATTTTAAACCAATATGTAATAGTATACTGAGTTTTTTTACAACCACCTCCAATAAAATATAAATATAAACAAGTAATTTGAGGAATAGGCCTCGCCTCATAGCTTGCTGTTAATCCAGCTCTTAATTTTCTTGGCCTGCTCTCCCTCGTCTTTCTCTTTATAGCCCAGTTGCAGATCGAGGATGGGTTGGTCATGAGTCTCGCCCTCCGCGGCGAGGTACTCGACTTTTCCCTCACCGAGGCCCTTGCCTGACGGAAACGCCGCCGTTAATTATATCTTCCAGTTTTGAGGGGAGATTTTAAAAGTAGCAAAGGGGAAAACGAAAAAGGGAGAATGGAAAGGGAAACCTACTTAGTTTCTTCTCAAATTCTGTGATGCCGTCGATTAACACCTCGTCCGCACCCGCCACGATCAGCACTTCGCTCACGGGTAGGTCTTTCCACCAACTCTCCGGGGCCGTGATAGCCTGGTTGTAATAATCGCTCGCTTCAGAATGAGGCCACGGACAGTTCATGAAAGCGTTGCTCCATTGGATGCCTGCGGGGACACCGATTAGATCTTTGTAGTATTTTGTCTGGAAGCTTTTCTTGGAAGTGTCGAAGTCGAGCCATGGCGAGATGAGAACCGCACCACAAAGAGGCGCGGAGAGAGTGAGTTTTGGAATGGGCATGGTAGTCGACGGGTGGGGGTGAGAAATGTGAGAGAGGAGGGCCAGGGCAAGATTTCCACCCGCCGAGTCGCCGGTCAGAACGATGTTTTCTGGGGCGATTTTTAGGTTGTCTAGGACATGGGCAAGGAGCATGGATGCTTGTTGTAACTGCCGCGGGTAGACTACACTTGGTGAAACATCTGGAGTTCGTTAGAAGGCGGGTTTGTCATAGAGAATGAATGGAGCTGTCAATACCGTAAGAAAGAAAGAGACAAGCAACATTCTTCCCTCCGGATTTGAGGATATCGAGAATTTGGAACACAAATTGGAAGTGTTCAGGTGTGGCTGGAACTGTATAACCGCCTCCTATGTCTCATTAGTAATTCAGCTCATCATAACGTATTCCCCAGAGTGGCCCATACCATGAAAGTTGATGATTAGTTTCTCTGCGTTGCTATCTCCGCACCAGTGTGCCCTGGTTCCATCTTCTAGAATCACACTGTTTGGCTTTACGTCTCTCTTCTTGCAAGCAACAATGTACGCATCGTCGGTTGGCATTGAAATATAACTTTTATATATAGTAAGCACATATCTTTAATTTTCATACTGATGACAAATTTCCCCCTTTGCATATCTATCTTCTCAGGAGGAGATAGGGAAAAAACCTACTTCTGCTGTCTGACACTCGCTCTTCTCGACAGGGTTCTCACCGCTGTATAAGCGACATATTTATAAAAACTCTTTGGCTTCACCTCCTTTGGTCGAACCAGCCCTGTGAGCAGGGCCGTGAATACATTTCCTACTACATAGTAAGCTCGTTAGCGATTGGTTCTGACGGAGGGAAAATAAACATGTAAATAACTTACAGACGGTAGCGACAACTACCGCAAGATCCAATCTCTCAATTGTCGAGAGGTCATCTATGACGGCTTTGTGTTTGCGATAAGAAGAAGATTGGTCATTCATTGCGACTTGTTCCCAAGTACTCGAGAGCGGGGTTGAAGTTGGTAAATGCAAAACTCGATCTTTTTAAGCTTGGCCTTAGCTTATATGAAACTCTTTCTTAAATGACTAATTAAACTTTGTCTGACAATGAGGAAGTACAAAACAGGACAATATCTGGTGAGACTCGGAAAGAACGAGAGATTTTGCTATTTAGTCGGAATGGTTTTGATATTTTCGTGAGTTTGACCGGAATCTTTAGTCGTGTATTCCCCGTGTGATCAACTCAAATAAAGTTATTGTGGTTGTACAAGGGTCCGAGAACCGAGGTTCGCCCCCTCCCTAAGTGGCCTCCCTATTTGAGATTGGAGCATGGACTTCCCCGCGCAGACCCTTTCATGTGCTGTCCTGGTTTGAGAAGGTTTTGTGCAATTTGGACATGATTTGGAATCCGTTGGGCTAGTGTGAAATAGCTACTAAATATGTACTGTACGTAACACATATCTGATCCACATTTGCTGCATCAGGTAGCTCTCAACTTCTTCATCCCTCTTTTACGCTTCCCTCCAACCTCTCTGCCCTCCTCAATCTCCAATAAAGCTTCCCGTTTCTTCTCTCCAACTATCTTCAATGCATCTCTCTCGACACGAGTAAAGAGATTGACGCCCTCCTCTTTCCACTCTTCCATTTGTCTCCCCACACGTCCTTCAATAGCTTGAATCAACTCTACGTCTCTCTGCCCTACAAACGTGACAGCATCACCTTTCCTCCCAGCTCTGGCCGTTCGTCCTACCCGGTGAATATAATCATCTGGATCTCTGGGAATATCGTAGTTGATAACGAGGCCGACTTCTGGAATATCTAGACCTCGAGCGGCCACGTCGGTGGCAACAAGAATCCTGGCGGCCGACGCTCGAAAACGTCCAAGGTTATCAATTCTTTGCCGCTGTGGAAGTTTGGAATGTAAGCCTGTAACTCGATGTTCCAGGAGTCGTAGTAGATGGGTGATATAATCAGCAGTGTCGGTCCGGTTGCAGAAGATGATGACTGATCTGGACAAATTATTGGTTGTGAGAAGTAGCGTGTGGAGGAAGTGTTCTCTATGGGTAACCGGGCATTGGAGATGCATCTGATTGAGAGAAGCAGGAATGGCCATAACTTGGGTATCGACTTCGCAAACAAAAACTGGAAGCTTTCCAGGTGTTGGAGGGAGCTCCTTCAGGGCTCGTACCTCTGCCGTAACTGTCGCCGTGAAAAGAAGAGTCTGTCGTTTGGCCGGAGGAGGAAGTATGGACAGGCATTCTTCAACATCTGGTAACATGCTTCCTACGCTTCCACTTGCCAACAATCTGTCTGCTTCATCCAACACTACCATCCGTACTCGACGCAAGGAACATATCGTATCTTCTCCCGAGGTCCGAATATGATCCGCTAGTCGACCCGGAGTTGCAATGACAATATGAGGTCTTTGAGCCAGAGCTGTTGCTTGGGGTCGCATGTCAGACCCCCCCGTAATTAAAACCGCCTTGAGTTGCTGAGGGGAAGAAATGGCTTTAAATTGCTCGTAAATCTGCAGCGCCAGTTCTCTGTATTAAATTAGTATATGACGAAGCTCGTAGTCGTAACAGTTTCATACCTCGTCGGGGTCAGCACCAGAGCAAATATTCCAAAGGGATCCTCGGCCCATTTTTGTAGAATTGGAACAGCAAAAGCCACTGTTTTTCCCGAACCGGTCCTACTCCCTCCTATACAATCCCTTCCCTTGAGTATTTCAGGTATTGAACCCTTTTGAATTCCGGTTGGTCTTTTTATGCCCATTGCGCCCAGTGACGACACCAGCCATGGCTTGACATTCAACGATGAAAAAGTTGTCTTGGGATCTGTCGGGGCTAAAATTCCCCCGCGAGGGATTGCCTCATCATGTGCTTCCACCGGGTTCTGCACTCTTGATTTCGTGCGGGCCGGAGCCGACAGCGTGATGTGGATTTGAGGGCCATCGTCTGCTATGGGAGAATGTTTTCTCCGCTTCCGTGATCCACGGCTATCGAGAGAATCAGACTCGGAGGATTCGTTATCATCGGACGATTCATCTGCGTGGCTCGAGTGTGGGCGTGGATATGTGCGTGAAGGTGGAGGCGACAATGAATGGGAATGGGAATCTTGATCCGAAGTCGACAGGTCCTCTAACACTGGTGCGATTGTGGCCTCTGGCCGCGCATGGGCCTCGGAGGGAGCCATTATATGTTGTTATGGGCGTGGGAAGATTTGCGTGGCTGCCATCGCACATCTGAGTGTGTGGTATCAATATTTTTTTTCTTCGGCTCCCCCTCCTGCAGCGTCAGTTAACGGCGATAAAGGCGCGCGCTTAGCTTAAATCATGGGCCAACGAAGCGAGTGGGGGTTGTCTCCACCCGGCAGGCCTGTGATGGTGCTCCGTACGGGGTGAGACCTGTTGCCGAACAGAGTAGTATTGTCCTCTGTAGACAGAACCGGTCGCAGTGGCTGTCCACCCCTCATCCACGGCCTTGGCCTCACTTGAAACACCACAACCCCACCAGTGACAGCGCCCGCCGTCAGCCATCACCCTCTACCGGTATGTCCATCGTCCACACATCGTCCGCGTAACCGCGAATCACGCAGTCCTTTATTCATCATGGCACAGCATATCAAGAAAAGGGATCGGAGTGATCAATGTTGCAGCTTGACTTGAGCATCACGCTCGGCCGTCTCGATGAGATGATGGCCAAGGAGCCCAGCCCCAACAGCCCAGGACGGAGCACTGCTGGTGGACGAGGCCTGCATGGGCCTGCACGCCTCGTTATCCTTATTCACATCAACATGAGGTGTTGCATCCAAACCGTAAGGCATTCTTGACCGACTATTTGTTGGCGGGCATGAACATGAGCGCGAGTGAAAGTTGGAATTGCGGCGAGGAAAGCGTGTATTGTTGGCGGGGCCTCGTGGGTCTGAGCATGGGCGCGGACATGGTGGATGCGGACAGAGGGCACAATTCGATGGCAGCCCAATCCTGAGACCGGGCATATCAATCTCACTCTCGATTCCCCTGATATACCGTATGGCGGTGCAGATACTTGTACAATGTAGAGAGGAGGTGACACGGGAGGTACCGAACCGTCCCCGTACGGTGGCGATGTCCTGTGCTGTCCTCCAGATGCCGATGCATGCTGACGATGACGGTGATGGAGACGCTGAGCTGAGCTGACGGTCAGCAAGCAAGCAATCAATCTCAAGCGTCCTGGGATATCGGAGATCGACAGCACCGTGGGAAAAAGGGGTCCTGTCGTTCCATATCCGACTGATGTTGATCAGCAATTTTCCCAAGCTCGGCGGCAGCTGTGGAGGCCAGGGCTGGAACTTGGGGAGAGTACTAATGCACGACCAAGTACCGCCTGCCTGTCCATCGCCGTGACATTCCCATTCTGGCCTCCTCTATTCGGGCCTTGATGCGTCAAGAGACTTTTCACGGGGCCCATCCCATGCATGCACGAGCCCCGACGGAATGTATGTGAGGGGGATGTATGTGTGCGAACCTGAATGTATATGTATAAGGTTATGGTGTCGTGGGTGGAGGGTTGCCAATAACCTGCTTCTTGCACATCACATCACATCACATAACATTAGTCTTGGGACGTGGAATGAGGGACTACTGTAAGTGACTTGCGAGGCTGCGGAGAGAGGGTACAGGGCTTTAACTCGTAATGGGACACCACCCCCCGGCGCTGTAGATCCACCTGGAAAGTCCAAGCTTCCCGCCCATTAAACGCTACACTTACACTTACACTTACACTTACACTTACACTTACACTTACACTTACACTTACACTTACACTTACACTTACACTTACAC